>JAWNNJ010001856.1:0-127327 GCA_035045125.1 Hypselothyrea guttata
CAGCATGGAACCGGATACTTCCCCCTTGCCACCCACTTGGCACAGCATGCAGTATATATTCTCTCGATTCCATGCTGGTCGCTCACAAATTCATCATTCAAACGTTTTCCATTGATTGTGAGATAGAACTCATCCGCATGCAAGAGCTATATAAAATAATTTACATACATATTTAGCAAATATAAATAATTTATTTATTCATCAACTTACAGTGGCTTCTTGAATGCGTTTACAGATTTGTTCGTATTTAACATTTTCTGCATCAACTCTCATTAAATGTTTGTTGTTTATAAAAATATTCATCACCATTTTGCGTCTTCTCTTTTCGGTTGTGGTTCTATTCACAATTCCGTTTTGCGCAGCTACATCGGCCCTTGTTTTGTGTGTTGGAGAGAGAAAGCAATAATGCAAGCGATTATCAGATAGCGCAGGGTTGCCACCTTTGCTATGAATTCTTTAAATTGTATTTGTTTGCATGCAAACAATTCGATTTGATTAACAAAACAACTGAGACTGCTACATAAAATAATTGCTAAAAATACGCAACTCGAAATTGCAGAAATAATTGGGTTTTTGTGTATCTCATGCAGTTGCCGCCATTGCAGTAAGCTAATTGCAGCGGGTTGGCAGCACGCTCTCTGGCACACAAAGTGCTCATTTAATTAGTTCGCATTTTAGACGACGAAAGGTAAAAATTTGGCGACGCGTTTGTCGAACAATTTAGCCAATAAAACGTTAAGAAAGTTGTTAAAACACAATAAAAACCGGTAGCGGTTGCTATTTGCCGTCGATTGATATGTGCAGAAAAAACCTTGGTGAAATAGAATGCGGTAAATTTACAGCCGCAGCCACGTCACAGAGCGCAATAAAATAAATGAACTTTAAAAACGAATTCTCAAATTCGAAGCTGAATCTGAAGTGTGAGCAATGAACAGTGGTACGGTGGTGTTAATAATATTTCTTGTTTTCTGCAATTGGTTTCGGAAAGGAGGGGCAGGCAAATGGCAAATCGAATAGCGCTTAGCATAAAAGATGGCAGCAAAAAGTGAACAAGATACACACATGCATGCATATATATGTATGTATATTTACATGCATATTTAATATATTGGCATGTAGGCATGTACACCCGTCTGTCTGTATATAAAAAAGAAAAAAAACTGAAACAAATGGAGTTGTGTTTGGCGACAAATAAAAGAGAAATAAAAGCAATATATAAAATACAACTAAGTGGCAACCCTCTGTGTGCACGGCAACACCAAAATGGCAAATAAAAAAAAATAGAAAGAGAAGAAAAAAAAAACAATACGCGACGGACGCCTTCGCCCTCTGTTTTTCCCACCCGTTTCGCCACCACTCCTTTTATTTTGACTCTGACTTTGACTGACATTTTGTTTCTTCGCGGAAAAAATCAGGTTTATGCAAAGAAAAAGTACAAATGGAATTTAAATTTATTTTGCCTAACCGAACCTAACATCGATTATTTATGCTATTCATACACTGATACTACGAACTAATGCAACCGTGCGCGTTAGTTGGCCGGTTTCGGCTTTTTTTTTTTTGTTGCAAATTTTCCTCTTTTCTTCTACGTATTCTCTTCATTCTGTATTTTGTTATCGACGGTCATTCATCTCCTAGTTGATTTTCGTCTCTGCTTTCTGCTTCATTTTCTATCTGCGCGCGCGCGTGTATGTGTGAGTGTAAGTGATTTTGTGAATAATTTGTAATGACTCTGGGTGAAATGTATTAAAAAATCGCATAAAACTGCAACCAAGATGGAAATAATCGTGCCCAGTTAGCTCTTCAGCGACCCCTTGCATATAAATAAGCTAAAACATTTCGTCATATAAATGCGAATCATTGAGACTTTTGTGGCCTGGCCATCGCTTCATACTTTTGTTTTCAAGAGAGCGTGAGAGTGCGTTTGACTGCACATGTGTGTGTATGTGTGCATCTCTGCGCGCGTGTGTATGTATGTGTTTCTCTGTCTCTCACTCTGTGTGTGTGTGTGTGTGTGTGCGTCTGAAGTGCTTTTACGTTAACCGCTGCCTTTGTTTCATACGCGCTCTCTCAGGTTTTCGTAGCACCAACATTATCCATATCATTTGCTCGCTTAATTCCCCTTTCGAATAAGTCCGATCATGTGCTGTTATAGGTTGAATTGTACTTTTGTGCATCAGTGTTGCCAATTCCGCTTTTTCTAGTCAAAAAAAAAACTTGCAATTCCAGATTTTCCATTTTTTAAATTTGGCCTTTTAAAATTTTTAGAAAATCCATGCAAAATAAGAAACTATAGATCTGTCATATTTTGAATGTCATTTCAATGCAATTGAATAATTTGTAATATATTAAAAATAGTGGAATATCCTGTTGCCGTTCATGTTTAGACCCTTTACTTTAAAAAAGTAAAAAGGGTCTATTAACTTAGTGCAAAGAGGAAATGTATGTAACAGGCAGAAGGAGGCGTGGCAGACCCCATAAAGTATATATGTTCTTGATCAGGACGACAAGACGAGTCGATATAGCCATGTCCGTCTGTCTGTCCGTCTGTATGAACACCTAGATCTCAGCAACTATAAGAGCTAGAGACACCATATTCGGGATTTAGGTTCCCCTATTCAGTAAGCAGCACGAGTTTGTTTTAGATTTTGGATACCTCTCCCCCTTCCCCAGCAAACCGCAAAAAGCTACTGCAGCCACAGCTTTAAAGTTATTAACTTGTAATTTGGTACGTAACTAGCTTATGACATTCTCTATTGACCCTGTGACCCGTTCCGATCGGATAAGAAACAGCGAAAATATGGAACGGACAATTTGCCGCACTAGGCTGAGTGGGGGGGGGTGCCTTGCATAGGCGGGTAGCTTAGTGTGAGTGCCTTTGATTATGTTTGTATGTACATATACTCAAAGTAAAGGGTCTCCTACTGTCGGTTACGTCCGACTGTAGTCTCCGTCCCACTGATCTGCCCCGTCCATATTTTTATTTTATTTAATTACCTAAAATTCTGTGTCACTAATTTATTTATCTGATTTATGGCTTATTTTGCTTTATATTCGTATCCTTCCCGTCAAAATAGCTTTTTTTGTCAAAAAAATTGCCAACACTGATGTAAATATAGTTTTGTGTAATACTGTAATTGAATTAAGAACAATTAAACATTCCAGCGGTTATGCGTATAACCGTATCCATAATATTTGAGGCGAAATTAACCTTTTTTTATACCAACCATTTTATCATTGCAGTGTTCAACTTGAAGTCCAACCAATAATCTAGCGAACTTTCACTTAAGCTCTAGCGTTTATATAACAACAAATTTTTGTACCAGAAATGAGTAGGAATCCAGTGGATATATACATGTATATGTTATACAAAACCCAAGGAAATCAGCACGAAAACTGAACAAACATATTTTGTTATATACACACACGGCTATACGAACTTCAGCTGGACTTATCGTATAGTTCTCGTAAGGAGTATGAACCAACAGACAACTGGAGAGTAAATCAATATATTCCAAAACACTCCATTAGCGCTTAGTTAGGATATATACATATATGTTAAATTTATTGTGAACAACAACAACAACAAACAGCCACAACAACAACAGCGAAAGCGAAAGCAATAAACGACGAACCTCAGCGTTAAGCAAAAAGATTTACTATTACCATATTTATATAGTATATATCTAGGTCTATATACACTTATATATATTATACAGAATAGTTCTATAGTCAAGATTCAAAGTATTCAAAATTCGCCACGCAAAATATTAGCACATCTTTATCTCTTTGTTAGATACTAGCCGATGTTTTAGTTGAATCAATTACGTATATAACTCTATATACGATCGTATAGATATATTCAAATATATATATATATCATTGTGAACGTGCGTGTACTGCATTTTTATAAGAAAATCAAAATAAATAGTTAGGAAACGCCGGCAACTACTTTGGCTAAATAACAATTGAATTATTGATGCGGCCAGAAGTTGTAGTTTAGTAAAACCAATATCCAACATCTGAGGGGGACACAGAGATATAGCATAGGCTGCAGGCGTTAAAGCAATTGTCATTAGTCAAGTTAAACAGTCTGTAAACATGGACGAGTCACAGCCAAAAACATTGTACGTGGGCAATCTGGATGGATCTGTTTCGGAGGACCTATTGATCACGCTCTTTGGCCAAATGGGACAGGTCAAGAGCTGCAAAATCATCAGGGAGCCTGGCAATGATCCGTACGCTTTCATCGAATATTATAATTATCAGGCAGCTAGCACCGCTTTGACGGCAATGAACAAACGTGTCTTTCTCGAAAAAGAGATTAAGGTAAGCCCCAATAATATTGCCCCATTAAAATACATCCATTTATCTTGTTTAATCCTTTTTCAGGTCAATTGGGCCACTAGTCCGGGCAATACACCCAAGACAGACATTAGTTCGCATCATCACATATTTGTGGGTGACCTCAGTCCTGAGATTGAAACGGAGACGCTGCGCGAGGCGTTCGCACCATTTGGCGAGATATCAAATTGTCGCATCGTGCGGGATCCGCAGACCATGAAGTCCAAGGGTTATGCGTTCGTCTCCTTTGTGAAGAAGGCTGAAGCCGAGAACGCCATCCAGGCCATGAACGGTCAATGGATTGGCTCACGTTCGATACGCACGAATTGGTCCACAAGAAAGTTGCCACCACCACGGGAATCGTCGAAATCCCTTGGCCAGGGCGGTGGCATGGGCGGTATGGGAGGCGGTATCGGTGGTGCCGGCAACGGCATCAAGAGCAATCAGCGACACACCTTCGAGGAGGTGTACAATCAATCGAGCCCAACCAACACCACCGTCTACTGTGGCAAGTTTCAGCCCAACGTCATTAGCGATGAGCTAATGCACAAGCACTTCATGCAGTTCGGCCCCATCCAGGACGTGCGCGTGTTCAAGGAGAAGGGGTTCGCCTTCATCAAGTTTGTGACGAAAGAGGCGGCCGCCCGTGCCATCGAGCACACGCACAACAGCGAGGTGCACGGCAACCATGTGAAATGCTTCTGGGGCAAGGAGAACGGCGGCGACAATTCCGTCAATCTGAATGCCGCTGCCGCAGCCGCCGCCTCGGCCAATGTGGCTGCTGTGGCAGCGGCCAATGCGGCAGCTGCCGCTGGCATGCCCACCCAGATGATGACGCAGCAACAGTTAGCTGCTGCCACAGGTACCGCGTTACCTGGCCAAATGATGACACCCCAACAGATAGCTGCTGCAGCGGCAGCGGCGCAGGCGCAATATCCATATGCAGCAGCATACCAACAGATGGGCTATTGGTATCCACCGGCGGTAAGTGCAACATAATAATCAATGCAACAATAACAACAATAACTGATTTCGTATTTCAACAGAGCTACCCAGCTCAGATGCAGACGCAGTACATGCAGCAGGGCTACTATCCTTATGCCTACACCACCAGTGCTCAACAGGCGGGAGGCGTGCGTACGTATCAGACCATTAACGATAAACTTACACCCGATTTCCACGAGCACCATTCACCACCTCATTCGAATGACGACCCACTTCAGTAAAATGACAAACCAAATTTATCTTGGCAAGGCCAAGCGATGACACAGTTGGCTGTTGGGAGTTTTAGGCTAGATCTAACATTTTTATACCCTGTACCCATTGAAAAATGGGAAATACAGGGTTATTAACTTTGTCAGAATGTATGTAACAGGCAGAAGGAGGCGTGGTAGACCCCACAAAGTATATATATTCTTGATCAAGAGGACAAGACGAGTTGATCAAGCCTTGTCTGTCTGTCCGTCTGTCCGTCTGTATGAACGCGTCGATCTCAGCAACTATAAGAGCTAGAGCAGCCGTTTTGGTCATTTTTGAAAGGTGTATACCATACGCAGAACAAGTTTATTCCAAATTTTGGATACCACGCCCCTATCGCGAATAATGGCCATAAATATAATACATTGACAAATTTAAGACATATAAATCTATCTAAATAAAATCTTTCTTCTACGAACTGTGGAGATGATTATTATCTAACAATTTTTTGCAAATTTCAATTATATCGGTCCACTATTAAAAGAATTATTATTAATTAAAGATTTTTTTTTAAATTGAATTTTGATGTATATGTAAGTAGTAGTAGGCTATGCTACATATAATAATATCCCGATATTCCATTGCCCTCCTAGTGGTGTTCCCTGGGTATCGATTATATTTATTAATCGTTAGCGGATTCGAGCGGCGAAATACGTCATACAAATAATTATATGTGCATTTTTGCTTTCGTTAAATTTTCATGTTTATAGTTAGTTAATTGTATTTTGTTGAATGCAGAATTGTTTAGTAATATGTTGCAGATGCTAAGTGACAAAAATTCTTTCAGTCTCATCTCTTTCGTTGTACCGTTACATCAAATATGTGTTGGTGGGTTGGGCCTTGTGTAGTAAATATTTATATGTGCAAAATGAGTATTTCTGATCTTTTTAACAGATAGTAATGTTGCAACATCTTAATTTGTTAAAATTTGAACGCAAAGTTATTGTTAGTTCAATTACTTAATGAATTATGCCAAATTCGTTTACAATTATTTGAGTTATTAGCCCAAAATAGCTCGTATTAGTAGTTTGGCCGCCAAGGATCAAGGATAATCATAGAAATGCATGAAAGCGGTTTCGAAATAGCCGATATTTGAACTAGACTGAATCGAAATTGAAGCTGTAACTCAAAAATTAAAAAAAAACCAACCGATTTTGTTACAACGCGTTGCAGCGGAATTAAAACCAATATTGATAATCGGTGTAAACAGGTGATTCGACGTCTAGCAGTGAAGGATTCAATGGGCAGCAGAAAAAAAAGGTCTCATTTGGGACTGCAAATAATAAGGAATAGAACCCAAAAAATTTTTCATAAAAATAAGGTCCTTGAACATACCTCCATAGTGCCTAAACCAAAGCGATTAACGCAGCCTACTAGGACTCGTATGGAATTTTCAAATAAATGTCAATTCGGGTCCAAAAAGTTGTAAAATGTCGTCTTTAGTGATGAAAAAAATTTTAATTTGACGGCCCAGATAACTGTAAAAAATATTGGGGAGATTCGCCCCACGAACACCGATCCTGCTATAAGGGAGGATTTGGAGGTGGTACTTGGATAGTATGGGCCGCATTTAGCTGCTGAAAAATTATATATATATGCTTCAAATCTACTTGAATGAATGTCAATATGTAAGCAGATCCTTTGGACAGAAAGCTGATACAATTTGGTAAAAATTAATATGGCGTTTACAGGACATATTAACAGGATAACGCTATAAACCACACGAAACAGGTCGCAAACGACTTCTTTATAGACAGGAAAATTCATGTTTGACTATAATCAGTATTGAATCCGCACCTAAATCCGATAAAGGATATTTGGGGAATCATTTTCAATCCTGTTTTTAAAAACTTACGACAGTTTTAGACTGCACATAACCTCAAATCAGCCATAGTACGAAAATGGGCTAATATTGATATAACTACTTTACAGTTATTAATTAATTGTATGCCAAAACGCCTTAATTTAATTTTAAACAATAAGGGAAAACGTATTAACTATAATTATTAAGTTAACTTTCAATAAAATTCAAATAAATTTGATTTACAGCCAAAAATAAAAAAATGCACATATAATTATTTACTATGAAAAAATATTTTAACTTTGTTTTTTAGCTATAAAAAAAAAATATTTTTTTTTAATTTTTGGTTTTTTATATCTTACATTATTATAATAATAAACCTGCATACCCAGAAATATTTTAATAATTCCCAAACTTTTTTTATTTTGCAAAAATGTGATGCACATATAATTATTTACATGACGTATAAATAAAATATTTTTATTCAACATAGAAAGTTGGTATTCGGAATATAAATTGAAATAGATTCAAAATATATTTTAAATAGAATACTGTACTAGTAAGGCTGATCTTTGGTACAGGCTATAAGACAGTCGGGCTTGCCCGACGAACCCGCGAGATTTTTAAATTTGGAATAACATTAATTTCAAATAGATTCAGCTTTATTTGTTTTATCTATTCGGTTATTATTGCAACACAGAAAAATTTGGCAAAAACCAATGTTGCCACAAATAACGATTAGGCACTAAAATATTTTAATCTCTAAAAGAATCATATTTATAATTTTTTGGTTGAATTTAAATTTGGACAATTTTTTAAGCCCATTTATTTACTGAATGATTGTTTCATTCACAGCCGCCGGATACCGTGTGATGCCACAAAACGTGGCATGGGGTGTGCCGGGCACAACTGTGGTGCCGGGCGTGTCTGCCGCTGCCAGTGCGGCTGCTGCTGCGAACGGTTCACTTGCCCCACAAATGATGTACAGCGCTGCGATGCCACAATATCAAACCCAATGAGCAGAGACGTGACGCCTGCTTCGACGTCGCCTGGAATTTCCAGGCAGCCGCTGCAATCAACGAACGCATCCGCACCAACGTCCAACACAGACGGCAACAACAACAACAACGCTGTTGCAGTATCAGCCTAAGCTCGTGCAACAATCTGTGCGCATTAGTACCGACAACAACAACAACAACAACCACAACAGTAATAACAGCAATGGAAGTAACAGCAATGCAGAAAATGTAATGCTGAAAACGATTTAAAATTGACGCACGGCTTGACGGTTTTTTCATTCAGTTTGCAACGTTTACGTAACGCCAACGTTATGCTCTTGCGCTCTTGCTGTCCCTTACGTTGTAAGAGAATTCAATTACGTTACGAAATAAAACATTCAGTTCTCAATCTTTATGTAACGTTAACGTTATGCACTTGCGCTCTTGCTGTCCCTTACGTTATAAGAGAATTCAACTACGTTACGAAATAAAACGCCAATGAGTGAAATGTACATTTTACCGATACATATATATAAATGCATATATACATACATATGTATATATGTTTGTCTGTGTGATGCATTCGAAATTAACGGCAGTTTTGGTCGAAGCAAAGCGTTTTACTAAAATACGGCATCGCTCGCATCGTAAGCGATCTAAACATAAACGCTCTGAAGCTCCGGGCGATGGGCAAGTGAAGGGCGGGTAGCTGTAACAATCTAATCCAATCTGAGTACATGTTAAAATAATTTAATGATTTGTAATTTAAGGCAGATTTAAGCATAAACACACACATGATACAGAAACAACAACAAAAACAAATTAATGTTTACACCATTGAAAAGAACAACAACTTGAAGCGACGTGACAAAGCAAAAAAAAAATTGCATTTGTTGTAAATTTGACGATCTAAGTATGTGTTGATCGAAAGAACACGTGAACGGATTGTGCAGAACAACAGAAAACAGAACAGATAAACACAAAACGAAAAGAAACGCAGAAAAGCTAATGCAACTACAACAACAAAAACAAAATACACAGACCCGCAGTGGAGAAACGAAAAGAAATGAGAAAGAAAAAAGCAGAAGAAACGCAAAGAGAATAAACAAATGTAGTCTAAGCGATTTGTAAATTAGAACATATGTATATTCATATTTGCGATGTGTGAATTATGTATGTGAATATGTAAAATAAAGAATCAAAAAAAATATATAAAACGTCAAAAAATAAACACATTGCGTTTAAATCGGTGCGAGGGTTTGGCATTTTACTGTTACGATTCAATAAGTTTTAATTTTTAATAAATAAATCTTGTTTTCTTTGATTTGAAGAATTGATTATCTAGCATTAAGCATAATTTATTTAAATACAAATATCAAAGAATAGCTGGAGACTATGTTGATTTTGGTTACATTTCAAATTGATACAGCTGCCATTTTTATTTTCAATCGACAACCGTCTTTGCAGCTAGTTCTTTGTTTCAGTGTACCCGGCTTCACGTATGTTACGTTACGTTACAACGTAACCAGATCTACAAACCAAGTTTGAGGTAAACTGGAATTCCAATGAGTTTAAACTACCAACCAAACTTCACAGCAAATAATAACAATAAAATGATAAAATAAAATGAATAAAGAATAAATAAAACTCGAAATTGATATTTTAGATGGATTAAAAAACATCCTAAGGCTTTGATTAGAAAGCTTAGACTTAATCTTTGGTTAGAAGAAACTAGAACCCTTTAACAGCTACGTAACCAAACCTCACAGAAACCCAGTCAATAACAAAACAGTTGAACCCGAACAAGATTTAAGACAAACGGTTTTTTTCCAGTTAGTAAAAAATCATCCTAAGGCCTTGATTTGAAAGCTTGAACTTATTCTTTAATTAGAAAGAACTTTAAAACTCTCTAGCAGCTACCTAAAATATATATTAAATAAGAAAAATAGGCTACACTTTAATTTATTTCATTATATTTAGTTAATAAAGTGCTACATATTCCAATCAGAACCAGAGCAAAACTAAACATAAAAGAAGCCGAACTAAACCGTATCAAATTTAGTTTGAAGCAGTAACATTTCCATACAATAAAACCAAACATATTTTCATACTTTATTTTATTTTATTCAGCGGTTTAGCTTAGGTTTTTAACTGAATCTTATTAAATGTGTCTTATCAGGCGTTAAACTATAGTGATCGTGGCGCTTAATAAAGCTGCTGATTAGCATCGAAAGCGACGTTTGTATGGGGTTTTCTAGGCATAAACATTTGTTTCTATAAATAATACGTGGATTGATTGAAATTTAACAGATTTCATTACATATTACTATTGTACATATATGATTAAGGAACTAACATCTAGGTGTAGAACAAACTGGTTTTGATAAAACTTAAATCTGTAATCATGTGGATGCGTAGGGCGCGATTATTGTAGAGGCTTAAAGGCTATGCTTATGTCTACGATTAAATGTATTACGTAATAGTATAGTAGTTGGGGTTAGTTTGTGATGCATACTAAAACAATTGGGGTATTAACGGCGAGAAAACGACAATACATATAATATGTTCAATCAGCGTGAACATCACGTGTATATGTCCAAAACTGTACAACAGAAACATGTTCAGGATAAATCATACAGTTATGTGGAAGCATTTCTGTCGAATAACTGCTGAATCAATTGGCATGAAGCTTAAACTAGATGTTTAAATAATAAACAGGATAATGTGCTACGACAAGGAATGTTTAATAGCTAGGTACAAGAAAGTTTGATAAACAATTGTAAATAGTTTAAATAACTAAATGTTTACATTAAAGAACAGTTCTTAATTCAAATACATCGAATACATACATAATGCGTACAATTTGTGATATAAATTTCTCCTGTCTTATGACAAACTATCGACTTTGATGTGGGCACCATTTAAAATACATATAACTTAGAGAGATAGCGATCACTCGGAAATAACAATGAAGAATATATCTATTTGATACAGATTAACAAAATTTATGAAACTATTATCACTACCAAGTTTAAAAAATAACTAAACGTATTCAAACACAATCCATAAGGTTTAAAAACTGACGAGTCAGGGGTGAAAAACTAATGCCAACAGCAAGATGAAGAACTTGAATGCGGTATGCGGTATATAGAAATAATTCCATCACTCACATCGCTCGTTGTTGACTGCTGTAGCCTGGACAATGGGGCGTCGAAAAACGGATCAATTGGAATATAGGAGAGGAAAAACAAACTAAATGGTAATATCGCCGTAATCCTGTGACCATTTCTCATACGAGTTGAGACTTTGCGGCGCCACCGAACGTCGAATACGCTTCAGAGAGTTGTGGAAATCGTTTTCGGTTATGGGACGCATTGCACTGATGTCCAGGCATTTGACTTGCTCCACATTCAGTTCGCGTATCGGCTCCAACGCTGCGTCCTTGGCCAGAGCAGTCAAATCGGAGCCAGAGTAGCCATCGGTGATTTTGGCCAAACGTGCCAGGGCCTCCGTATCCAGCGGACTGCCCTGCTTCTGCAGCAGACGACTGAGCAGCAATTCCCGCGTCTGCACGTCCGGCAATGTGACATAGACACGCTTGGTGAACCGACGCAGCGCCGCCTCATCCAGCTCCTGCGGCCTGTTGGTTGCTGCCAGCACCACGATGCGATCCCCCTCCGGATTGCCGGGCAGGCCATCGAACTCCACCAGAAACTCCGTCTTCAGGCGCCGCGACGCCTCATGCTCGCTGCTGCTGCGCTCCGAGAGCAGCGAGTCCACCTCATCGATGAAGATTATGGATGGCTGCAGGTGACGCGCCACTGCGAACAGCGCACGCACCAGCTTCTCGCCATCGCCCACGTACTTGCTGGTGAGCGAGGCGGCCGAGATGTTCAGGAATGTGGCGCTGCACTCCGTGGCCACGGCACGGGCCAGCAAGGTCTTGCCATTGCCAGGCGGTCCGAACAGCAGCAGCCCCTTAGCAGGAGCGCGCAGACCTAACAGTGAGTTAAGAATATTTTAAATAATATCCCAGAAAGACATAGCAGCAGCGTCTAGCTTACCCGTAAACAGCTCGGGTCGCACGGAGGGCAGTATGACCATCTCTTGCAGCGCCTGCTTGGCCACCTCCTGACCCGCTATGTCTGTCCATTCCACCTTAGCGCCGCCCTCCACAATCTCATCCATTATCAGCTGCACCAGTTTCTGCTCCACGCCCTTGACACTGATGATGGGCGTGCTGGCGCCGCTGCCGCTGCCACTGCCACCGGCAGCATTGTTGTTGATGGGCGTGCGTGAGCGCAAAGGAGGCGTATTCCGGCCGGATGACTAAAGCGCGTAATGAGAAATTAAGTGTAATTTGATATATTCCATCGATGATTATCGATTAATCGGCTAACATATAATACTATATACAGTTTCCAAACACCGGGTAATTTTTAAAATATGCGATCTCCTTGCCATTTCGAATTATCGGCATTCAACAGTATTTCAAAAATTTGGACAGGGCAGATCAGTCGGACAGGACAGATCAGTCGGACGGGACAGATCAGTCGGACGGGACAGATCAGTCGGACGGGACAGATCAGTCGGACGGGCCCGACTGTAGAATACCCTGTGCCTTTTATTTTATATAAAATTTTATAAAACTGTCACACTAAGCGTATCAGCAGTACTTCCTCTTCTTCCCTTTTTACGTGCGCCAGCTGCGCTGCTGCTGCTGCGCTGCTGGGCTGCGCTGCCAAGTGCGTAGTTTATATCTACTTTGTTTATTAACCGATTTTAATGCGCTTTTCAGAATAGTTAAATATAATAGAAGAGAGTATATATACCAAATAACAACATTCTATGATTAATATTACGCTTGTTTTTGAACTTTTAAGTTCAACTATTGTGAAGCTTATATCTCCTGTGTTTCCTAACCGATTTCACTGGATAGTTAAATATAATGCAAGAGAGCTTATGTTCCAAATAACAATCTTCTACCTCAGGGAAATAAGTATATGTGCATTTACAAAAAGTGTTTGATTTTGTGTAAATCGGAATCGAAAATAAATTGTTAGTATGCAATTATCTGTTATCGAGATTGGTTTTAAAGATTATTATGCCAAGTTCTTCTTTTCCCGTTATTTTTAGTACCGTTATCACAATTTTGTGTGGCGCGATTGCAATTTCATAGGAAATAAGTATATGTGCAAATTACAATTTGGACGCGCGCGTCCGTTTTAACTTAATTAAATTTGATTCAATTTGTGATTTTTATACAAAATAAGTTAATTACGGTATATTAAAGGTTAATAATGATATATTATGATGCTGCTTTGTAACAAAAAAACAGTTTTTTGGGTAAATATGCCGCGTGATAAGCACTTATCATTTGATGATCGGTTTCGAATAAAATAATTGTATTATGGAGGTGATACAATTAAGGAAATAGTTTCGAGAGTGTCCCTGCACTATAATACCAACTAATATCCCTAAAAACCCGGATTCCTACGGCAAAATCGAGCGTAAAGTCACATTTACGGCAGGGGAAAACGAGAAATTAAATTCCTTACAATTAACAAAAACATGTCTTGTTATGAAATTGGGCTTAATTTAAAGCGTAATGCATCTAGGAAGCTTGGACATAAACTTTTAGTTAGAAATTAGAACGTTTGATATGGTTCCCGGACGTCTATACCGGCGTATTGCCATGCCACCTGACCGCTCGTATGCCATATGCTGAAAAATATATGTTTTGGATAGAATAATTTCACAAAGTGGATTTTTTTGACGATATTATGTTTAATTTAGATAGACCCGACGGCTCCCATAAGTATTCCAGAGATTTAAGGTAATTCCGGGACACTCCCCATAAGAGGATTCATGGTGGAGGGCCACCAATAGTTTGGGCTACTTTCTGATACGCTGGACAGTCTCGGATTTGCTTTAATCTAACATAAACCAATTCGGAGATCTATATACAGTTATAGGACAGAAGACTATAAGCTTTGCGAAACATGTTCACGGAGAAAAGTGGGTTTTTCAGCATGAAAACGCTCCCAATGCGCACTTCCCGCGCCACTAAACCTTATTTCTTATCCAGAAATTTCCCGATTTTGGATTTTCCGGCTATAAGCCCAGACTTAAATCCACTTAAAGACCTCTGTGAAACTCTTTCCACTAGAGATTACAAAAATGGAACCCAGTTTGACGCTATTACACCGCTTTGGTAACGGAATGGGAGCAAATGACGTCATCAACTCTGCTAATGTTGTAAATGTTGTTGTTGTTGTATGCCAATGTAGATATTTCGGCAAAAGTAAAGCATATTAGTTATTAGAAATTAAAAAAATTAAGGAATTCCTATATTAAATATTATATAAAGAAGGTTAATGAAAAATGCACATATACTTATTTCCTATGGCGGCGACATATAAACAAATAAATTTAATGTTTATTAACAACAAATTAAAGTTTTATAATAATTTTCTGTTTTATAGTCCTAAGTACTATAATAATAAAATAAACTTTAATTGAATTGATTTAGTTTAAATAATTTTTTTTATTAAAAAAAGTGTGCACATATACTTATTTCCTTGAGGTATATTCTACACGCATAAGCAAAACATTGGTGCATCACATTTCTCTTAAGTATGAAGCGATTTGGTGACATTTCATAATCTCCAGTAGAGATTCTCTACAAACTACTAAAGACAGAAATAAGTCAATTATATGTATGGTCAAAGTTGGTTCATCCAGAATATACATATATAATTTATAAGGTCTGCCATTTTTAATTCTTACGAATGTCAGGTGCAATCGACTGATTGGGGAATGCCGAGTAATCGATGCAGAAAGTAGTCTTTTCATATATTTATTTGAGAATTTAATTAAATTGTATACAACTTTTTCTATTAAAGTAAAAAAAAAGTTCTACTATTTTCGAGTAAAATTAAAGGAGGTAATTTAATATTTTATTGACATAAAATGTAATAAAGTAGTATCAATAACAAGGTGTTATTTTCTCACTGTACTCTCCAAATCGATTTAATGCTAATAAGATCTTAAGTTATGTTGCTTTTACGGCTAACTATGTCACAATAAGTTGTTTAAACCCCTGACTGTACGAGGGAGAGCGTTGATGGCGTACCCCTACTTTGAAGAATATTTATAGGCGGGCAGCCAAGCGGCTGCCTAGCCATTTCCGCCGTAAACCGGAAATTGGCTTTGGCATACGAGTACACACAGGCTGAGATAGGAATAGTTTGTAGTCTGTCTGTGTGCGTTGTGGGAAATACTGTTCCGTCGGCCTTTGGCTATGACACATAATAAAAATCAGCAACAACTAAAAAACATAAATTGGGCTTTATTTTCATGGCCAGCAGACAATGTCGGTCGTTGCCACACAGTTTTTAGCTGTAGTTGCCGCTACAGCTGGGCGTGTAAGGGGCATTAAACGAGGCAGAAAAGGCTTCATTTTGTGTGTACTTTGCATAAGAATATGTCAGACACACACAATGTCACTGCGCTTGGACATTTAGTCGCCCCAGTTTGTTCTGTGCTCTCTCGCTCTTCAGCTTGTTAAGTTCTACGCTGTGATTGCTGACTTTTTATACCCTGTACCCATTTAAAATGGCTACAAATCGGGTTAATAACTTTGCGCGAACGTATGTAACAGGCAGAAGGAGGCTCGATAGAACCCAAGAAGTATATGTATATACATATTCTTGATGACGACGGGCTGTTTGTCTGTCCGTCTTAACGAATGATGGGATCCGAAAATAATATCAAGTTCATTTCAAATATTTTTTGTTACACATAAGGTATATAAAATACATTAACCTATTTGAGAGATACAAATCGATCAACACAAATTATGGCTTCGAAAGTTGTTGGAGATCATTAATATTTATCAAATGCTGTAAATTTCATTAAAAACGGTACATCATTAATAGAGATATGGTGCACATTTGATAGGCAATAACATGCGTGCACAACAGGGTATTCTACAGTTGGGCGCGTCCGACTGATCTGCTACATTCATTCTGGTTATGCCCAGCGCGCGTGCTGGCCCCCATGTGGCAGGATGTGTTGCAAGCAAAGTCAAAAAAGAAGCAAAAAATGAAAATGAAAATAAAATTATGCGCTCACTGAATATTTATGAGCTGACATTTTATTAGAGAATTTGATGTGGCGCATGCATGCAGCACGCTTAATTTTTAACAGCATTTTAATATGTTTGGACTTTAACATCGCATCGTTTTGTTGTGCTTTACAGAAAGGCCACACGCCAAACAGTCGACGCCTGGCTGGTGTCGCATGCCACCACAGCTGGCAACGACGTCATCAGCAGCAGCTCCCCCACACACCCCAATGGCCAGACGAGCAGCTCCCGAGGGGGCTCCGGGGCCACAACGCCCGTGCGGTAAGTTGGCGCTTAAATGGGAAGCCTATTCACACTCTGCTAATGATTTCCTCCTTGCCATCTTCTTTTTCTTTGCGCTGTAGCAAAATCTCGGCACACGAGTTTGAGCGGGGGGGCCTCTTGAAGCCCATTGTCAATACCATCGATGGCACGCCCACTTTTCTGAGCATCGGCCCACAGCTGGATAACACCAGTGGCAGCTGTGGCAATCTGCAAAACGTTGGCGGCGTCGTTGCCGGCCAGTATCAGTATCAGCCACAGCACCACCACTATCACAACCACAATCATCAGCATTATCAGCACAGTCATTATCAGGCTGGCGGCGCCGTCGGCAGCAGCAGCAGCAGCTGCAGTGCAGCCGCTGCCAGCAGTGGCAATGGAACAAGTTCCGGCAATTTGCACCAGTATGCGTATCCCTACTACCATTGTCATCAGCGGGCGCAGCGCTTGTCCCGCATCGAGCTGAAGCAGCTGGACGAGAAGGAGCTGATTTTTGAGCTGGTGGGTACAAGCGTCAGTTATATGTTATACAAAATTTAAAAAGATATATAAATGTTTAATGCGAAAGAATGAAGAGAGTTAACTAAAAACTATTTACGATTTGAAAAAGTTATATTAATTATCTCGTTACCCAAAGCATATTTTGATATTTTAAACATCCTTAAACATATTTTAATTAATTTTGCTATGAGTTACGTTCGACGTTTAGCCTGTTGTTAAGTCTATATTATTATTATTAACTCTAACATATTCTTCTTGTTATATTTTACACTTTAGTTTGACCATATTGCTGTCTTTAAATTTCCACAAATTAAATTAAATTAGTTTTCCATTGAAATTCCTTTCTTTGCCGTAACGATTTCCGGATATTTGGAACTATTTTTATTGATTCACAATAATCTATCAAAAATGTTTTAGGCGTTTGCATCTAATTGAATTTCGTGTAAATTTTGCCATTAACATGCGTCATACGCCCTGTTGTACACTGAAATTTCTTTATGGCTCTCTGGCTCCATAAATTTAACAATTTTCCAATGCATTTCTACCGAATTAGTGTGCACTCGTGCGTCAATTTATTTATAAAATTAAAATAAAAAATCTTGCAACTGCTGCTGCACGTAATTTCAATATTTTCCGATTGATTTTTGCAGCGTATTGTGCACACACTGTTCCCTGTTGACGTTGTTATCAGCAAACAGTTAAGAGGCTTGGCACATTATATGTATGTTATGTACACTCTCCGACGTCAGGCACTCAGTAATTGAGTCATTTGGTCAGTTAGTCAGTCCGGCAATCGAGCAATCTTTATATGCAACTGATTGTATTGTTTTCCTGACATTAAGTGCATTTGTAATGGGTTTACTTATTAAAAACTATGTGTTGCTTTTATGGCACATTTAGCTCATAATTCGATTGAATAAGCTAGATGAATCGTCCGTACTTACGATGAATACTTTTGTTTTCAGGTTAAAGACATTTGCAATGAACTGGAAGTGCGAACATTGTGTCACAAGATACTACAAAATGTTTCCATTCTGCTGAACGCAGATCGTGGCTCATTGTTCCTGGTGCAGGGTCGTTGCAACGGACCCGATGGGCTCAAAAAGTAAGTATGCTCAGAGTGGAATAAAGAAAGAAAAATAAATTTATAATTACTTTTTCAAATGTCTGGAGTATAAAACAGAGCTTGCAATTAACTGTTTGTTGAAAAACGCCTGTTTGCAGGTTTTGGTATAAACAAATTTATGGCAACATTATTTGAAGCATATTTATATTTCTTGAATTTGAATAATAAAATATACAAAAAGTGTTAGAATATAATACACTACAGTACGAATTAATTTGTGCATTAAATTCTTATAAAAAAGACGCTGAAGCTGTATAAAATCTTCGTTCTACACGGCCAAGCAGTTGTTCAGCCAAAAAGGCCACACTGCATTTAACACTAATAACTGTATAAATTGAGTTTCGTAATCAGGCAAATGCTCGAAGCTCCTGCTACGAAAGCGACGATGACTTCATTGGCCCCAAACCATTTCGTTGCCAACTTTTCATTTTTGTTGTTGGCAATTTGAAGTTTGTCTGTGATGGCATTTATTTTTGGCATTTTATGATTGCAACGAAATGCAGTTTTTGCGTTTCATAACTTGCACACAACGCACACGCAAACACACCGGGGAGCCATTTTGTTTGCCGCGTGTGACGCCATTTTTATTTTTTTATTTATTATTTTTTTTTTTGAATGCAACTAATTGCAAACATTTTGCGCAACCTTTGCACTTCGATCGAATTATACCCATGTGAATTTACTTTGAGCTGAAAATGGAATCTTTACTAAGCATATTATGGTCTTAAAACATTTACAGATGCCTCGTGTCGAAGCTGTTCGATGTTTGCCCCCGCAGCACCGTCGAGGAAATGGAACAGCAGGAGGAAGTGCGCGTTGCATGGGGCACGGGCATTGCGGGTCATGTGGCGGAGAGCGGAGAACCGGTCAATATACCAGATGCTTACCAGGTCAGTGCGAGTGGAAAGTTTTCAGTTGCAATTGACAAATTTGAATGCCAATTCGAATTTGGGATCATAAATCAAACAGCGCAACGAATCGTCGTAGATAAAAAATTTGCAAAGTTAGTACACATTTAGACGCTGATGTTTTTTCATGCAGTTTTGTTCGTTTCCGTTTTGAAAAATCTTAAAGAATCTGTTCGCATTACGACGGAGAATTGTTTACGCAGTCAGTTTCATGGTTCATTTGGTATCGATATTCTTCTATCTTCTATATCGATAGCTCATTTGCTTTGCAACTCTATGATTATAAAATAATACGAATCAAGCAAAGAAAAGCTGCGCTGCTTTATGAAGTTGTACTCTTCCACACCTCTTAATCACAAATAAAAACTGCATGGAAACCCATGAAAAATATCAGCGTGTAAATTCGGACTTGCTAGACTTTTGATTCAGATAGAAGAGGCTAAAGCTATATAGTTAGCAGATATGGATACGAATAGATACAGCTAGCGTAGCAAAACGATGACAAAAGACGCAATACGCTTAGGCCCAAACAGCCTCATATCATTTGTGATTTCGGACTCAAATATTTTATCATCTTAAGTCAACGCAAGACTTGGCCAACAATACATATGACGCATGTGCACCACCCTTCTGCTGCCCAAGGGGTGTTAGATCTTTTATCACAACGTTTTAGCACAATTAAGTGAAGTTGCCAGACAGACAGCAAAAAGAGAAAAACCTCCACAGCACAATATGGTGTGAATGAGTGCGAATTACTATCTGCTCCCTCTTGCTATCTTGTCTGTCCTTCTGTCTGTCTGTCTGTCCGTCTGTCACGCTGCTAGTTTACACGAGCCATTTGTTTGGACTTTGCCTGGCACAAATTGTACGAATAACTTGAATAGACTGAAACTGCAAGTCAGCAGCAGCAGCATGACCACAACATGATGACCTAGACAAATAGCGGAATTAACAGCGTGAAATAGAAGTTAAGCGAAAGAAAGCAGCCAACCAACATCATAATACTAGATTAAAGTCTTACATCGAACTCTTCTATTTTTAGCAGCATTTCTTCAGAAACGTTGCTGCATGACATGGCTATTCTTAGTCTTACAGAGTTATTAATGTGCTTCTGTGAACTCGGAAGTGCCGCAGCACGTGTTTGGGGGTATTAAATTTAAGTTTTATTTTCCACATCACTTTTACGTTAGGGGGGAATGTGTTCTTGGAGCAAAGTCAATTGCAGCAAGTGTAGAAAATACATAAAGTACATCTGAAAGAGCAGCGTATGTACATTTTGGCTTTTGGTGCTCAACGCAAGTTGTTCTGAAAGTAATATTTCTTTTTATGGTGCAATAGATCTTTCAGATCATCGTGCAATAGTCCCCATGGAATAATAAATTTTTTATTTTTAAAATTCCGTAGAAACTAGACTGTTTTTCCTTAAAAGATTATACTCAGTATTGCCAGTGTTGTGAATAGCCAAAAAGCAACAAAAATAATAATACACGGGCGAAACCGCGGTACAGGTACAGGATATACACACAGTTAGGTTTTCCCGCGCAGTGGGAGATATCTTTACTGTTACATATTATATTTTTGCTATTTGTGGAATATTTTACAGCAAATCTATCTGTAACAAATTACTAATTATTTGAAAATAAGCACAATAACATTGGCTTCCCTTTAAGAGGTCTCATAACTCCCATACATTTAGTTATTTAGGTCTCATAATTCCCATACATATAGTTATTTATGTGCTGCATTAATAACACATAATTTTTGCTATTCTTGCGCTATTCATCACAGGATGGACGCTTCAATTGTGAAATTGATTCGCAGACCGGATATCGCACTAAGGCGCTCCTCTGCATGCCCATCAAGGACTCGGGCGGGGATGTGATTGGTGTGGCGCAGGTCATCAACAAAATGAATGGCGAATGCTTCTCGGAAATCGATGAAAAGGTGAGTGTGAGCGTGCCCCGATCTTAATCATGCACTGTGGCAGACCAGCTGCACTCGTGTGGGGAGGGGGTGGGAGGAGGTTCTTTGTTTTTTAGCACATATACTAAGTGTGCTTGCCACATGTAAATTGCATTCATTATTTAACAAAGGGAGCAGAGCGTAAACAACTGTCAGAGCAGCGCATTATCCCTACAGATGTGTGGGTGCGGCAATGTTAATGGATTTATTTTTTCATTTTTTCTTTTTGCTCTCCCTCTCGGTGCATAAGCCGCTTGACAACTGACAACAGCTGATGAAATGTGTTGCAGGCATTATGATTTCATATGTACACTGAAAATAAAACAGCACAGCCGCTTAAATTGGTTTTATATTTCAAACTGAAATGCAAACAAGCTTAAATTCAGTATTTATTTTTAGACCCTGTACTTTAAAAAAGTAAAAGGGTCTATTAATTTAGTGCAAGTGACAGCTGTGTGTAACAGGCAGAAGGAAGCGTGGTAGACCCCACAAAGTATATATATTCTGACTCAGGACGACGAGCTGAGTTGATATAGCCATGTCCGTCTGTCCGTCTGTCCGCGTGGTCTGTCCGTCTGTCCGTATGAACACCTAGATCTCAGCAACTAAAAGAGATAGACACACCATTTTATGGAATGCAGGTTCTCTATTATCGTACGCAGTACGAGTTTGTTTCCGATTTTTGATATCTCACCTCCTTCATCCGCGAATCATCAAAAATCTACACCTACCTCAAAAATCTCGAAAACTAAAAGCGCCACAGCATCCACAATAATAGCGCTACTGACTTGTAATTTGGTATGTATGTAGTCTATGGTATTCTTCACTGATGCTATATGATTATTTATGATTTGAATTAGAAATGGCGAAGATATGCAAGAGACAATCTTTTTCACAATGATTATATGTGCCACTGTGGCCACAATAATAAAGCTACAGACTTGTAATTTGGCATGTACGTAGCCTACAGAATTATCCGTCAATGTTGTGAATTACATTACAAACGGACAAGAAACAGCGAAGTTATGAACCAGACAATTTTCTTATAAATGTATGTAAGCGCTACTACAGCCACAGTTTAAAAGCTATATACTTGGAATTTGGCATGTACGCAGCCTATGGCATTATCCATCAATGCTGTGAATTACATTAGGAACGAAAAAGAAACAGCGAAGATAGATAAGACAAAGAAGCCACCTAGATCTTGCAAACTATAAGAGCTAGAAATACTATTTTTTGGTATTTAGGTTCTCTTATGCAGCAATCAGATCAAGTTTGTTTTGGTTTTTTGATAACTCCTCTCTTTTCTTCGCTAACCGAAAAACCAATTTAGCAACAGTTTGTAGTTTAAAAGCTTTAGTTTTAAAGCTAAAGATTTAGTATATGGCACGTACGTAGTCTATGACAATCCCCATCGATGCTGTGAATTACATTACGATCGGATAAGAAACAGCGAAGAAAACACAAAGTACAGGGTCTACTACTGTCGGTTACGTCCGACTGTAGCTCCGTCCTTACTGGTTTAAATTTAATTTAACCACTTGATAAGAATGGGAATATGAAAGAAAATTCGTATATAATAGTATTGAATAAATGACAACCAAATAACAACTAAGCCAATAAGTCCCTTAATAGATAGAAAAAGGTAAACAATTAATTGTATTAGTTTTCGTTTCATTTTTTTAAGACTAAAGTTAAATTAATAACCCTGTATTTCCCATTTTTCAATGGGTACAGGGTATAAAAATATATAAAAATTATTGCAGCTTTGAGTACCTAGACCAAAAACCTTGGTTAATATTATATTTATAAAGTTAAAATGTAATAAATGGGTTGTACTGACGTAGTTCTGGATAGAACTGTGCATATAAGAATTTTTAACTTAAAGTTTTTTGTATTGTGTTTAATCCGCATTATTTAATTACTCTCTTCCTTCTAGGTATTTGCCTCGTATCTACAGTTCTGCGGCATTGGCTTACGCAATGCACAACTGTTTGAGAAATCTCAGCTGGAAATAAAACGCAATCAGGTGCTGCTCGATCTGGCACGCATGATATTCGAGGAGCAGAGCACCATAGAGCACATGGTCTTTCGCATCCTCACCCATATGCAGAGTCTCATCCAGTGTCAGAGGGTGCAGATACTGCTGGTTCATGAGGCGGACAAGGGCAGTTTCTCGCGGGTCTTTGACTTCGAGGCGAACGATCTGAGCGCGGATGAGGCCAACTCCCGCACCAGTCCGTATGAGTCACGATTTCCGATAAATATCGGGATTACGGGACATGTGGCCACCACCGGGGAGACGGTGAATGTGCCGAATGCTTATGAGGACGATCGATTCGATGCGAGCGTGGATGCGAATTGCGGCTTCAAGCACCGTTCCATACTCTGCATGGCCATCAAGAACTCGCTGGGACAGATTATTGGTGTTATACAGCTGATCAATAAATTCAATGAGCTGGTAAGTGGAAAACGCATTTTATTATTAACTGTTATTTGTATTGATTTGGTTTGTATTTTGTAGGACTTCACCAAGAACGATGAGAACTTTGTGGAGGCCTTCGCCATCTTCTGCGGCATGGGCATACACAATACGCACATGTACGAGAAGGCGATTGTGGCCATGGCCAAGCAGAGCGTCACGCTGGAGGTGCTCAGCTATCACGCATCCGCCACCATGGACGAGGCTCATCGATTGCGCGTAAGACAGCATACTGTACTAGCTATTTTAATCATTGAATCACATTCAAATTACTAACAAAACTGGGTTACCCCGAACTTTAAAAATGTGCAAAGAGGGTCAATAAAGGATGTAGGATGACGAGCTGCGTCGATATTCCCATGAAAATCTCCTATGCTATTCGCCAATGAACCTTGTTTTAAAATTTGTATACCTCCCACTTTCCACCGCTAACTTCAAGTTACGATTTTATAGCTATTAACTTGTAGTTTGGCATTCACTTAGCCTATGATAATCTCTTTTCTCTACTGTCGGTTACGTCCAATTGTGCTCCTTCGCCTGACTGATCTAACCCGTCCTGATTGGTTTGTTTTCTTTTGAGTATTTAACACAAAATATAAAAGAAATTTATGTTAACCATATATAATTCGATAGTAATGAGGTTTCTGCTTTTAAACATCGAAAACATCGATGTTTTTACCCCACCAGTACTAGCTATAGCTTATAGCGGGATCTGGCCATAACTCCTAGCTCTGTTTCCGCTTCCATGTTTTTTATTGTTTCTGCGTGACAGTAGCGCAAAACAAAAACAAAAAGGGAAAACAAAACAGCGCAACCTGAGCAAATGCAAAGCCCGCATCCCACTTCAATTCTGTCAGCTCGCCCAGCTTGTGCCTCGGGTCCAACGTGTTGACAGTTGTAATTAGTTTGTTCGCACAAGTATGACAAAAAGAAACTTTCGCACACTGGGCGCCAACACAGCACAGGGCTCGTCTCAGACCCGGGCACTCTTCCTCTGCCAGCTGTTTCAAGTTTTACACATCTGTCTCTCTGTTTGTGTTTGTCTTGTTATTGTGCTCTGGGTCTTGAGCCTGTTGCCTGCGCCTTTGCCTGCTGTTTCCTGCCGGCCATCTCACGTCCGTCCAAACACTGTACGTAATTATGCTGCTTGCTCAAATTATGGCCGCCTTGTCAACCGTCCACGCTGCTGGGTTATTAATTTTAATTAAAATTATGCCATTCTATGCGCCGAACGCCCAAGCGATTATGCCATCAACGGAGGAGGAACTCTGATAAAAAATGAAGCAAAAGAAAAGTTCACCCTTGCTGTCAGCGTGTTTGACTAACGTAGCTGAAGTATATCATCAGCTTCTGTGGCTCATAGACATCAATTAGCTTCCACTGACAGCTGTGAGGTGTGGGCACATTTCCCTCGAAAGTTTACTTAACGGAAGGCAGGCGTTAAGTCACTTAAGTAGCGCTTTTTTAAAGCTATTTAAATGTAAGCAGAGTCTATTTATAACAGACAGAGTTGCCAGTAGTTGTTGAAAGCAGAAAGGCTTTGTTAAAGCAAAACATAAAATATCCAATAAGGACGCAGCAGTTCTGCTGGCCCAAAGGCAACAGTCGGGCGTAACCAACCGTAATAAACCCTGTACTTTCGTGTTTCAATAATCACTGAATCCTGCAAAGGCAGAGGCGCATAAATAAACCCCAAAAATTGCATTCCTAGCTTTTATAGTTTGTAAAATCTAGGTGGCTGTTGTGGTTAGCTGGGGATTGAGAGAGTTACATAGGAAAAATTGTATCTCAAGATCTTACATTTTGTGAGATCTAGGTGTTCATACGGACAGTTGAAAGACAGACGAAAATGGCTATACCGACTCAGCTCGTCGTCTTGATCAACGATATCAACAATATTGATATCTACCACGTCATTTTCAGAGTGCTACAGAAATTTATTAATTGCACTAACTTAATAGTCCCTTTATTTATTTTTTAAAGTACAGCTTCTAATCTCTATTGAATATTGCCTTTAAATCTATGCATTTTAATTATTATTATTGAAATAATTATTTTTTTTTACAACTTTCACAGCGTCTTCGCGTGCCCTCAGCTGTGCATTTTCGTCTGCACGACTTTAAATTCGACGACATACACTTCGAAGACGATGACACACTAAAGGTAAGCTTCACATCTGCAATTTCCATATAAATTTTGTGATTTAACTGTTGAAATGTTTAATTTTCTTAGGCCTGTCTGCGCATGTTCTTAGATCTGGACTTTGTGGAACGTTTTCATATAGACTACGAGGTGCTTTGCCGTTGGCTGTTGAGCGTAAAGAAGAACTATCGCAATGTGACCTATCACAACTGGCGACATGCCTTCAATGTGGCGCAAATGATGTTCGCCATACTAACGGTATGAAATCCTATAATCTATTTACTATAATCAATTGTTTATTAATTGATTATTTATTTAATTGCCACAGACCACGCAATGGTGGAAGATCTTTGGAGAAATTGAATGTCTGGCGCTTATCATTGGATGTCTGTGCCATGATCTCGATCATCGGGGGACCAATAACTCCTTCCAGATCAAGTAAGTAAAGCAAATCTTCAGTTATAACTATAACTTATATTATTCAACTCTGCAGAGCCTCTTCGCCTTTGGCACAGCTGTATTCCACATCCACCATGGAGCATCATCACTTTGATCAATGCCTGATGATACTTAATAGTCCCGGCAATCAGATCTTGGCCAATCTCTCATCAGATGATTATTGCCGCGTCATACGGGTGCTGGAGGATGCCATACTGTCCACAGATCTCGCTGTCTATTTCAAGTAAGTTAGCTCTTTATAAGAGTAAAGACAGTTGGGGCAAATAGCACCAGAATAGGATTACTGACGGGACACTGTAGACTTGTGGACTATCTTCACATGTTAGGAATAGCGAGCTGCAACAAATGCAGATTTTGTAAGGAGGAGGTTAAATCTTTCTCCCACACCGACCGACAGTCCACAAAAGTTATTCGACTTCATTCGATATATTGGACTAACGGAGGTACCATAGTGCAGAAGGGGTACAATAAATCTTTCTCTCTCTCTGTAGGTCTTTAGGTCGCAAACCTAATAATAATAGGAGTATTTACTTAACTCTTTCCTCCGTTCATTTAGAAAACGTGGTCCCTTCCTGGAGAGCGTACAGGAGCCGTTGAGCCATTGGGTCACTGAGGAGCCGCGTGCCCTGTTGCGTGCTATGAGCATGACTGTCTGTGATTTGTCGGCCATTACAAAGCCGTGGGAGATTGAGAAGCGTGTGGCCGATCTGGTGAGCTCCGAGTTCTTCGAGCAGGGCGACATGGAGAAGCAGGAGCTCAACATAACGCCAATTGTATGTGTGATTAAATAACAACCAAATCCAATTCATTACATTTTATGACTTTCAACAGGACATCATGAATCGTGAGAAGGAGGATGAGTTGCCCATGATGCAGGTGAACTTCATCGATTCGATATGCATGCCCATCTACGAGGTGAGTGTAGACGATGTAGGCTTTTATTTGCCAGTAACTAAATAGTTTTTATACTTTTAGGCCTTTGCCAAGCTTTCGGATAAGCTGGAGCCATTGGTGGAGGGCGTGCGTGATAATCGCGGCCATTGGATTGATATGGCCAGCGATGTGAAAACCCAAACTAGTCAGGACGAAGAGAAGCAGCAAATTGTGATACCAAACGGTGACAGCGTACAGGCTAAAGCTGATGCGAGTGATGTTGAAGCAGATGCGGATGATGATGCTGATGCTGCAGCTGAAGCAAGCGTAAATGGCCTGAATGTTGTAAGAGGCAGCACAACTACTAACAACATTGCCATCGCTTCTCATCCTAGCAGCAACCAGAACATTGATGAGCCTGTGCATGATGATGATGATGATAATGAGAATGGGGATGTGAGAACAGAGAACGGGCATGGCGCCAGCAACTCCTCCAACAGCAGCTGCCTCTCCTCCAACAGCTCCTCCACCGTCTCAAGTCGCCTCTCCACGCCACCGCCAACCGGCGAAGACGACAGCACGCCCGTCTCCCCCTCCAGAACCCTACAAGCTCAACTGGTGGCCGCCAATCTCAATGCGCTCAGCCAGGGCAAGAGCACAACCTCGGCGAAGCAACGCTGCAAGAGCTGTGATCACACCAGAAGCTGCATGCAGGTGCGCAAGACGAGCTCCCTGAAGGGACCTCATGAGCTCTACAACGGCTGCCGAACCGGCAAGAATCTGGCACTGTGCAAAAGCACGCCTGCCATAAATCATCAACAGCATCAGCATCACAATCACACTCACCATCACAACCATCACAACCATCATCATCATCATCATCACAGTCATCATCAGCAGTTGCAGCAGCAGCACAGCATTATTGGCGGCGGCATTGGCAGCGCCAGCATCGGTGGCAGCGGCCTAATTGGCCTCATTGCGGACAGTGATAAGATACCAAAAATTGTGGGTAAACTGGGAACTCTGGATGGCCTGGCCTTTACAAATGGTCACGGTTTGCCCTTTAACTATCAACATCAGCAGCAGCAGCAGCAGCAACATCATCATCATCATTTGCTGGCGCGTCGCCATTCGGAGACTAACAGCAATGTGGATAAATAAACGTACCGGCCAGTCGATAGGCGTTAGTCCTTAGTTTAAGATCATAAATAATAAATAATATACATATATATTTGACTGTCATTCAAACTACTATACTGTACCGTATGCTATAAATATTTGTAAATAGTTATCGCGACAACTCTCATGCCCATTTTGTATATAATTCGTAACGTAATCGTAACATTTGTGTATCGAACAGTATCGAACGATAAATTTATTGCAAGCACATACCATAGGCAGATTGTGGCACATTCGGCGCAGTTTGTTAACAAAACTATATAGAAAGATTCCTATAAACTTATATGTTCAACTAAATTGTAATCGTATCTATACTATATGTATATGTATATGCTCTGTTGCCTGTATGTAACTTCAATTTTAGTTTAGCTCAAACATATTGTTAGAATTCAACAAGCAAAGAAGTCAAATTCACTAGAAATTTAAGCACACAATGTACCAAAATCAAAATCTTTAAGTAAAGTTGAAAGTATTGTAACTGAATATGATATACTATATGCACTTTGCGGCGGTTAGTTGAATTATCTGTGGGTAGCACAAATAGCACAACGGCTTAAACAAAGAAACGGAAAATTATAAATACCATAAATATAAATCTAAATATTAATATAAATATTAATCATAATAAAAGAAGAAGCAAAATACTAAGCGCTTTGTATTTTTCTGTCTGTGCGCTCTATTCGAATTTAAATAATCATAATTAAACTATTATAAACACACATACATATATAATATGCAACATATCTGTAGTATATATGCATGTATTTAAGACCCGGAGTTTAGCTATAATTCAAAGCGAAACATGTTTAAGAACCTGCACATTTTAACGGTCTGAATACATACGTATACTATAGATATAAATATACTATATGCAACCCTCTTTAGACTTAATTGTACTTTGTGAGTTTTGTTATTTATTGTCGGCATTATAGAGATCTTATCTGAAACTACACAAATTATTTGCTGTAATGGAACCACGTTCAAAGAGCAAAACTAAATAAAGCAAACAAATATTTCAACTTAATACCTAAAGAATTAATTGCGTTTTTACTGAATATCAAAACTGAATGATATGATTTTTAGTTCGTTTTACCAACTTATTCCATTGACGACTCGATAGTTTATGTTAATTTTTTATCAAATAAAATGTATTTGTTAAGAATAAATGCATATTTTAGTTGTCTGTAAGTTTTATCAAAATCCAATAACTGAGAACGTTATGATCAATCAAAGTTTTTATGAACAACTCATTCGTAGCTTATTATGCAGTCTTAATTAATTTAAACGAGCACTGGCTACTGGAACCAGTACTCAAAAAAAATTGTCTATTACGCATCATATATTAGGTTTGGCTTTTGTTAAGAAGTTGTGGGTTCTTATGTTTCCCTCTGAAGAAGATTGTAAAGGGATCTGGGAGCCAAACTGGGAATATTTAAATTAGATTCATATTGGCGATTTTTGTGAAAACAATCATGCAAATGCTGGCTCAGTGGCAATCGCCCAATAACTACTACCGCCTCTCATTTTAACTCCTATTCCGATCTGAAGCCAATTAAACACACAGACCCAATGAGTAGGTTGCGTTATGCTTAGGGACCTACAGGGAGCCATCAAGAGTGTCCAAACAAGAGAGCCCCTAAGCACTGGATATGTATGAGTATGCAAACGCACGGATTGATAGCTCTCATCATAGTAAAAGCCAATTGGTTGGGATGGGTTTCTGTAGCGCTTTCTTCTTAGCAAAGCCCGATCGAGAAACAGAGAGAGCGCAGAATGCAAAAACTATAAAAGCTGCTGAGTGCAGTTCTGCCGATTAGTGGAGAAGCTGCCGTTGTGTAGTGTAACATACACGTGTGGTGGGTGCGTTCGTTGGGCTGTTTTAGTTTACAGTGTGATGATTTGTGAGCTTAACTTATTATGACCATAGTAAGCTGGCCACTATAGATGATCAACGCAACTTTGGTGTGTTCTCATATTTCTCATATTGTGCTGTGCATATTTCCCGCAGTCTACCTGAGCACACCAAAGAACGTCATTTTTTGTGGCCCAACTGGCGACCGCAATGGTGGCAGCGCATCGTTTATATGTACATATATATTATTGTTTATAAATATTTGTTTGTGGGAACAAAGTTATGTATGTACAAGGAAATGTTACAGCATTTAATCATTGAAGTTTGTGCCAAATATTATTTAATTAATTTATATTTTATAGTTTTGCATTTTTATTTGGATGGTATGGAAAATACATAACTATACTGATGTTTAAGAATTTTCATCAATTTATTTGTAACAAAAAATCCTCCAACTTAAGTATATAAAACAAACATATCTAAAAATGTTTCTAATATTTTATATTTATTTTTATTTATTAGGTACATATAAGCATAGTACACTCATATAGTTTAGGTAAAAAATACATTACATACATATAAAAAATGCTAAATAATTAATTAATTAGTTGTCGCTTAACTATGCATGAAATCTCTTATCAGAAGTAATGCCGAAAAGTGAAATTAGATATTACCAAGAAACACAAGTCCATAGGAAAATCAGGTGTTTCCAGGCAATCAGTTGGCATTTATGCATTGGAAAAGTCTTGGGTTAAGCGAACAAAATACGAAACTAAACAATGTAAACACGCAAGTTATTTACAAAATTAATATTTCACGAAAGCCTGCTTTCTCGGGGCGTCTGTCTGATGCTTCTGATTCTGCTTTACAGGGACGCAATGAACGGCGTCAAGTCGGGGAACTTGAACAGATTCTGGTTGCGTGAGCGCGTGACACGGGGCTGAGCGTGCCCCTGGCGCTGCTGCGGACTGAAGCCGGAAGCCTGTTGGCCGGTCAGGTAGATGCCGCACTGTGAGTTGCACACCTCATCACGCAGGATGGCCTCCTTGGGCCACTGGCGAATCAGCTGTCCGCAGTCGGTAATACGCAGCGAAGCGCATTGAGCCTGGAATGATATATGAAAACATATTTAGCAATACTCAAATTTTGTAGGGTATCAAGACTTACGCCTTCGGCGGAGCACACACAGCTGGTGCAGGGAGAGGGGAAGGCAGATTCTCCTACGCGCACATTGCGATTGCCAATCTGGCAACCCTGCACGTTTTCGCGCCAGGCATTCAAATCAATCTGAGGCATCGACTGGCAGGGCACACGTGGATTCCTACAAAAAGCAGCGTAAGTAAGCCATAGGGTATATACGTTTTGCATAGTTTTAGTAAAACTCACAGGAAATTGCTGGGCAAATCGAAGGCGGCACGCTGCATATCGCCTTGAATCTCGAGATTCTCGCAGACGATCTTGGCCAGGGTGACCTTGCGCAACTCAGCCAGCTGAGCCTCTGTGAACTTGACCTCGGGATTCTGATTCTCATACCAGAAGCGATCGCACTTGCGCAATTGCCTGAACTGTATGCCAATGATGCAGGCCAGCGTGGGTCCGACCAGGCCACCCTGGAGAGGACGCTCTGTCATGGCGCCGGGGAACAGATCAATGTCGTCGACGCTGGCGTAGACCTTCTGGAAGCGATTGATGACTTCGGTGGGAATTTCGCGGCTCAGATCGCTCCAAGTGTTGGCGCGCTTCAGATTGCAGAGGGCGCGATAGTTGTTGTAGGAGGGAATGCCATGGTCACGAGCTGGAAAATAATCCATGATAAGTCCAAGTCACATCATATCAGCTTTAACACTTACCACGCTGTATGTTCAGCGCAATCAAATCGATGCCAGAGAAGGGAATTTTGCGATCCTCGAACAAGTGATTGGTCACTTCGCCGGTGATGAACTGATCCAGTGTTTCCATGGGGGTGGCCACCAGACCACGCAGAATCTCATCCGTAATGCCGGGCTGCAGCATAACGTCCATGCGGAAGAAGCCATCACGGAGCAGCAGCGGGGGATCCACGGGCTGATGTTGCACACTGAGGCGAGGTATGTGTGGACGGAGCAGCGAGTGACCAATGCGGAAAGCGGCGGCAGCAAACTCATTGAACACAATGGGACTGCAGGATGGATTGTAGTCCTTGTAGTAGCCCTGAGGTAGCAGTTTCAGGCCATACAGATTGACGGCGTTCCAGCTGAGAATGCGGGGCAGGAACTCATTGAAGACCACGTGCTGCACCTGGGCGCTGACAATGCGACGTGCATGATGGTACAGCTGCTCGCCGTTCCAGTGAGGATTGACGCCACGCAGACCCTCGACCAGACGGTTGTGTTCACGCAGGAAGCCCGTGTGGATGGCGGTCAAACCTGGCTGCTCGGAGGCGCGATCGTCGCCGGCAATGAAGCAGAGACCGTTGCGGGACTTGCACTCGGGATGGGTGGCGCTCTGGGGCAGCAGTTCCTTGCCGCGTATGGGATGCACGGTGCTGTTCAGGCGACCGGAGAAGCCACGCAGCTTGTTCGACTGGCACACATCCTCACCATAGACCATGGAAGCGTCCAGGAAGTGCGTGTTCTGATTGACCTGATCGCGAGGTCCGAGCGACTGTTGACCTGGCAGGGATCTCATCGAGGGGAAACAGAAGCGTTCGCCGCTGGTCACATTCAATTCGGGATAGAAGAAGTCACCCGCTGGCACTGGGAAGGGATTGCACTCGGGATGCACAGTCTGGCGGGAGTTGCATGGACGACAGCTGGGAATAGACTCATGGAAGCCCTTGTGTATGGGCGTCAGTGTCAAATCGTGGTCGACAAACTGAGCAAACTGCATCACCATCAAAGAGTAACGTGTATGCAAGTTGGATATATCCGGGTGTATGGTTGTCGATATGGTACGGGGATTGGGCAACGGTGTGCCTGTCACGCCAGTTATTCTTGGAGCTGAAATACCATCCTCATACTGTGCAGGCAGCAGGCGTGAGAAGGTTGTCAGTGACTTGCCCCAATTGGGATTACGCAGATTATTGCAACGGCCGGAGAGCGTACGGAACGGGGTGTTGGCATCGCAGGCATTGTTATCCGGACACTGATCCAAAGCCTGTTGACCACCGCCAATCAAAGCGCTAATGTCCACGGTTTGCAGGGTATCGGTCAGCTCGTTGCGATTGAAGGCATTCTGATTGGGATTGAAGATCTGACGCTTGTGGCGCGTGATGGTGTTCAACGACTTGACAATCTCATTGGAGGCCAGCTCGAAGATGAGCGAAGAGTTGGCCAAGCTGAGTGCAGCACGATTGGCCTTGCTGAAGGAAGCAGCGGTGCCATCAGGAGAACGCGCACTAATACCACCCTCTGAAAGATAGAACAACATTTAAACCTGATGCAACTGATCCAAACTAAAGTCTCAACTTACGTGAACGCCAGACTTCGTATTCGAAACGCTTGCGCTCCTCCAGGTTCTGCTTGGCACGCTCCACGGCAGCCTCGATGAGTGCGGGGCTCAGCTCGCTAATGGCCTCCTTGGTATCGGGCTCCACTTCAATGTGCTCCAGATGTATCTCCTCCTCGGCGTTTATCTGCCAGGGGCGTATATCGAATTTGGGCAGCTGTGTGCATTCCAGAACCGAGTTCCTAGAGAAGCAGAAGCTATAAGCTTTTCATAACTTATAGTTTGCTTAGACTTACAGATAGTTATCCTCGCGTATGAAGGCCTTGGACTGTGCTGTCTCCACCTGATGCGAACCGCAGAGCAGTCCCGATAGTGTTGTCTGGCGAATGCTCTTCAACTGCTCCAGACTGAAGGATGAGGGCGGAATCTCGTTCTCATACCAGAAGCGATCGGTTTGCTTGAGCAGTTCAAACTGTTGGGTAAGCAAGCAGCTGATGGTGGGACCAAACACGGCACCCACAACAGGATCTTCCAGAAGGGCACCCACCAGCAAATCAATATCCTCAGCGTTCCTAAAACGTGAAATTTGCAAATGAGGTGCTATTCAACTTTTTTGCCTATCATTACTTACTGATAAATATCGCGCAAAGTGGTCACATGCTCCTCGGGGATCTTGGACAGCTGTGCGAGATTGTCAAAGGTCACATTGGCAGCAGCCTGGCCGAAACGACGCTCGCAAATGTCCAGAGCATGCACATAGGAGGCAATGCCATGATCACGACCACGATGCACGGCCAGCGCCAATTCGGACCAGCCATCGTCATTGATTTGACTGGGCACCAGGGACTTTTGTAGGGCAGCAATCGATAGCATTTCACGGGCGGAGCTCTTCTTGGACAGCATCTCGGGGGGATACATGCTCCAGAAGGCAGGCATGGCGCTGGTGGCGAATTCATTGTAGATGCCAGCACGTATGGAGCTGGAGTAGTTGGATGAGTGTTTCTCGGCAGTCAGTCTTAGGCCCTCCTTGGCAGTTGTCTCCTGACCCAACACCAATGGCAAGAATTCATTATACGTAATATGCTGTATGGTGGCAGTAATGATGCGCCTAGCCTCTAGGAACACATCCTCCTCGGACCACTCGGGATTCATATGCGAGAGTTGTTCACCAATATTGTTATGCTGCTGCAGCAGAGCACGATGCAGCGCACCCGTGGCACCTGACACCTGGCAGTAGCGACACGTCTCCGCCTTGACACCTCCGCTAATATAGGTGCGCAGCTGATCGAACTCATGCCGGGTGGAGCCATACAAGCCGGAACCATCAATGTAGGCCGATGCAATGTTCATCTGCTCGCGAATGTCTGCAGGAAATAGAGAATAGAATGGAGAATTATTATATATTCTGGGCGTTGACATACTACCGGCAGCATGTTCAAGTGGTCCAGCGACACCAAGCATGTGCTTGTTAACGCGCGAACCCAAGCCAATACGCAGCCCACCACCCGCCCATCCGACCGAGGGGCGCACCGCGCATCGAGCGGAAAAAAAAATACGATAGATCGCGGAATAAAAATACAAACAATAAACAAATTTAAACAAAACTAAATATTATCTACGGGAAAGGTGTAAGTGTAAGTATCTACAAGTGTAAGTAACCTTAGAAAGGAGTATCCTTCCCTAACACTTTTCTCATAATAATCATGAAAATAGTGTATAATTTCCGTATATTTACGTTCAGTGTTATATCTTATATTTGTTGCTAAACTATCTGAACTATTTGTCCAAAATCGTCCAATAACTAATAATTTATAGAACATTTTCCGTTGCAGCTAATACGTCAAATAACACCAAAATTATTGTAAATGTGAATGGTGATTTTATATTATATATTTGTCGATGTTTCTTGTTTTCTTAAAGAAAATCTTTAATTACTTTTCAAAAACCTTACTTTCAGTTTACTAATCCTCTTCTATTCCTAACAAATTATAAAGAAAGTTTTTTTTATATTTAAGAAGGTTTCAGTTTTTAATTTTCTTTTTTCTTTTAAGAACTTTTTCTTGTGATATAAATATTTTCGTAATATGATTTTTTCCTTTTAAAAAATGTATTTTAATACAACGGTATTTAGAATTTTGAGTAGTTTTAGCGTGCATTGTTTTTCTAAAATACATATTTGTAATTGTAAACTTACGTTTCTGGCACGCCTCGGCGTCGGCACCAGGCGCAGAGCGCTTGTACTCCTTGCAGTCATCACCGGCACGCACAAAGCACTGTTGCAGCTCGCTGGGATCCTTGACATTGGCCTCGCGTTGGCAGCACTTGCCGCTGATGGGCAGCTGGCCGACCTCGTACAGATCGTTGGCCAGCAGCTGACCCCAGGCGGGCAGCATGGCAGTGATGTGATCGTGTCTCAGTTCGCTCTCCACGTGGCGCTGCAGCTGCTCAATCACCAGCTCCGCATCCGGCAGAGCATGCGTGCCTCGCGAGCTACGTGGCTGACTGACGCCATCGGCATAATCGGCCTGCAGCAGGCGCTGGAAGACATCGCCACGGGCTCCCCACTTGCGATGGGACACATTGTTGCATTCGGCCGTGGGCTGACGGTACTTGCTCGGCGGGCAGACGTCGTAGTCATCGGCGGCGTTGGCTTCACCCTGGCCGCAGGGTTGCACGGAGCGAGCGCGTTCCGACTGCAGCGCATTGATGGCGCTGTTTTCCAGGTCCTCAGGTATGCGTAGCGACAAACTGGGCGCACTAAGGCACCTGGAAAAATAGGAAAGAGAAAATTGACAATTATTATAATAGATAGATATTATATATATATAGATAACTTTAAATGAAAATTTTAATATGAAAAGTATAAATGTAAAATTATTATGTTGCATTAATTAATTTTGAAGTCAGCTCATATGCATATAATGTTAACAAATTGTACTCCTAAATTGATCTCAGTTATACAATTTTAAAATGCCTTTTATATCTTTCGTGTACAGTCACTAATACCGGCTCTATTAATAGCTCAAATGCCGGCTGTGACAGATACACCACCTACTGCGATAGCAGTTTTCCCCTCAATTTTCTAGTAATGAACATTTCTTGGTATTTTTGCGCTTATCTATACATTTTACTATCTGCAATTTGCATCTTTCGACTGTGCAAAGTTTTTCCTACCGGACACGTGGGGTTAATTTAAGACTCGCCGCATTTTTGAGGTATTCATGTCGTTTCGCTGGCATTTTCCCGCTTTTAATTGTGCACCTTTTTGTTTCTCACATTGCTAATTAGCGGCATGAAATGCATGAGCATCAGTTTCAGTTTCAGTTTCAGATTAAGCTATAGCTCGGGCTAAAAATGAATCTTCGAGCTGAATGCTAAAGCAGTTTATAGCAACCGGATATGAAAATTGCTGCCGTACTCTGCTAATCAATTTCAAATTATGAACAATGACGGGGTTCGTTTAAAGCTTTTCGACTGCCCCCAAAAAAGGTTGATTGACTAACTGGCTAACTGGCTGATTGACTGATTGACTTACAAACTGACTGCTTGGCTTATTACCATTTAAGTTGGCGGTTAAGTATTATTGTAGCCATCATTAAGTTCTTCTCAATGGGCTCACGTGATGAGGTTTCTTTCGGTTTCTTTTGTTGGCTTTGACATTAATACTCATAGGTCTGCGTTTTGTAGTCGTATTTTGCTATGACAAGCAACAATTTGAAAAATTTGGCATGCCCGAGCACATGACTGCTTGAAGATTGTGCAACAATTGCAAGTTATTGTGGGCGTTAAGCCTCTGGCCAGAAGCTGTCATTGGCTTTGTCTAATGAGCCAATTCGAATGCTTGGCTAACATCACATGACGCACTTCCTCCATATAATATATAATACTGCATATTTGTGTGTATAATGAGATTCATAAGTTATACATAAATACGAGCTTTATGACGTTTTAACACACAAATAAATTCGATATACTTAATTATTGTATACGGTTTCGTTGCTTTTCTGGTTTTCCTCAAAATATGGTATTTCGTGCACTTTAATTAGATTTATATGTATGTTTTGAATTTACTTTTTTATTTGATATGCTTATGTATGTGCATGTATATGTATATATAAATATTTGTGTCTGGTTTCAAGGTTGATTTCTTCAAATTAAGCGCTTTGTGGCTTGTGCACTCGAATCAGTTTGTTTCCTAAGTCTTTTGTTTTGCAGTACTCGACAATTATGACTGAAATGATTGCTTACAATTGAGCAAAGTTCAAACACACTTGATGACTCTTACGACAAATAAGTATTTAAATAATTCTGCGAATTGACTAACAACTTGACTAACTTGTTGTGCCGTTGCTGCTGGGCATCAGTTGTATATATAGTATATATATTTTTCAACAGTGCTAAAAGAAATTCCAGCGCAAATATTTTGTTGCAGCAACATTGTTGGAATGAGCTCTTCTTGCAATTGGCGCAGCACGAATTGCATTTTATTATTTTGATTTGTATATCTATTTTATTGGACCCTGTACTTAAAAAAAGTACAAAAGGGTCAATTAAGTTGGTGCAGGTAAAAATGTGTATAACAGGCAGAATGAGGCGTGGTAGATCTAACAAACTTGATACTTGAACTGAACGACAAGATGAGTAGATAAAGCTGTGTTTTCCAGCCTGCCAGTCCATCTATCCATACATATTAACACCTAGCTAGATACGCAACTTTACAAATGTATGTCCCCCTATGCAGCAAGCACATCAAATTAATTTTAGTTTTTGATACCTTACCCATTTTCCGTGCTAGCTGCAAATTCTTAATCTACAAACTTGTGATTTGACCTACATATACGTAGTCTATTGCATTCTCCATGGATGCTATGAACTACATTACAATCGGATTGTCTGCAACAGACAATTTATTCGATTCGCAGATGTGGGTAATCTATTTGTGTATACGTGCATAGCTTGCCTCTGTGTGTGAGGCAGTGTTGTAGGGTCTATAGAAACACAAAGCAAATCAATTTTTTTTTGTTTTTGTTGTTGTTTTTTTATAGTGACTGATGCAATAATGTACAAGTTTTATACTTGTAGCATTAGGATAACATATCTAAATAAATAAATAAAGGGTCTGCTACTGTCGGTTACTACCGACTGTAGACTTTCGCCTCGTCTTTACTGGTTTTTATTTGTGTATACATTTTATTTTTATTTTATTTATATATTATTTGAGTATATGCTTGCCGCTTGGCCGCAGAACATGCGCAAAATAAATAGGTAACAACGTTAAGGCAGTCACGTCGCCTTAACTGAAAGCGAAAGCGGCGAAACAGTGGAGCAGACAAACATAGAAACAGACACACAGACAGATGGACAGAGGGACAGCTGAGCGAGCAGCCGTTGGCCAATTTGCATTTGTTTGTTTATAGTTTTAATTTGCTGGGCGCAGGGAGGGCGACTGGAATGCAAGTATGTCGCATAAGGCGAATGCCAAAAACTGTGTCACACCTGACTTTGATGGCGCCAATCGGCCAATGCGACAAACACAGCTTTAGCAAATAATAACAACAATAATAGCAACAGCAGCAGTTGTAGTAGTAGGTGAGTTAATACCGCAAATAGAAATGCGCATCACACATGGCGTATGCGTTATTTAACATGTTGCTGCTGCTTATGACATCGATAGTTTTATTATTATTATTTTTTTTAATATGGCAAACACAATTTACAATCTGTTAATTAAATAAATCAAGCGACAGCCATTAAATGCTGCAAAAATGAAAGTTTGAAGTAAAGAAAGCTGTTAATGGAACACATTTCATTAATATTGAAAAGCAAATATAAATTATTTTTACGTCAACATTTAAGGCATTATCAGCTTATCAACGAACTTTGAACCTTTGTTGTTGTATTTTAATTATTTATGTATTTTATTTTTAAATGTTAAATATTTTTATGAGTTTTGCATATATTGTGCAACCGGATTCTGTATTTGATTTGAATTGTGTTCAGTTAGCGCTGAAAGAAATGTGATACAACATCAAATAAATAGGCGCTGAGTTCAAGAGCACGAGATAATCGCCTCACAAACCATAAAGAAATCAATTACATTTGTTTAATGACCTGTCCAAGATAAATTGTATTATTTGTTTCCAATACGTGTTTATTAGTGTGTTGACTTTTAACCATACATACAGACATCGTATACTACAATCATACGGTTGCTTGGCTAATTATTAAACACGTGAGTCTCTCAAATACCAAATGGCACATGTAACAAGTTAAACAAGTCAAGTGATTTGGCTATAACTATTACCTTCATACTGGCTTATAACAGTAGAATAAGTGTATGCAAACTGTAATTGTTTATTGATGACGCGTGCTACTACAAAAAGCGGCAGAAAACAGCAGAAAAACAATGAGTTTCAATTGCATAAACAGCAACATCATTTATTTTGAATTGAGTTAATTGCATTATTGTTATAAGCACTTAATAAATATTGTGCAAGCCAGGCAATTATGAGCACAACCTATGCTTCATTTGCAAGTGTCGATAGTTCAGTAGCTAATGTAAACACGACAAGTCGAGTTACGAGTTAATCGATTAACTAACATTGGGGTACAGCAGTTAACAGCAGCTAACAGTAGCTGCAGTTCTCCGCCTGCACTCGCAGCATTTACGCAAGGCAAACAAAAGACTTAGGCAACAAACTTGGCGCCAGTTGGCATAAAAATGCAATAGCCAGACATTTCGACTATTGCAAAAAATAAAACTACCAGCAACACAACAACACCGTACAAATAATTTATGGGTCAGGCAAACGCTATTATTGCAAATGCCTACTGTGGCAATACGAGATAAAGGCAAATTGAAGGTTTTAGGGCAAGCCATTGCAAAACCAATTGAAAAAACTTAGAAAAGAAATAATTAGAAAATAAATTTGTACAGCAATTAAGTAGTTGACTTACAAGCGAATGTAGGTTAGGCTTGTCCATATTATGTATGTTGCAAGATTATTAACATATTTTTTATGCTCGGCATATATTTTTTATTTTTAAATGGCGGAAGCGTCTCTTTCGGTTGCTGTGGGCATTAGTCATGGGTGGCTGTTGAGGCCTGTTTGTTGCCTAGTTGACGGCATCTTTGTTTTCATTATCAACAGCGAATGCTGTCTGGCCAAATATGCAGGCAACCGTTTGCATCACATGACTGCCACCCATACAGACACAGATGCTTGGGATCCATGCACAACATGACTGGCTGCAATTACTCAAAAGCACGTAGCCGAAGCGTCATATGACTTTGCACATGATTTCCTACCACCAACACAACGGCAGCGCAGCGCAAACATGTTTTCTTCAAAGCATAAAAAGCGAAAACAACAGCAACAAAGCAAGTCACAAGACTGTTTTCACGACTCGCTGTTGTAGTCTTTTTTTATATTGTTTTTTTTTTTTGTTTTTTGTGTTACAAGTGAGTTTCTTGGCTGCCATTACACAATAACACCAAATGCAGATGCAACAGCGCAGCTTATAATTTGGGTGTGTTTGCGCGGGGCGCTTACGTGTTTGGCCTGCTAAACTCTTCTGAAAGGAAACTTGCCACAAAGCACAAGTCGAAAAGAGTTGAACTCAATTTTCAAGTGCACTTGTTGAATAGAAAACAAATTATGACAGTGGCCTGCATACTATAACATCATTATCAACAAAACCAGCAAAGACGGGGCAGATTAGTCGCCGGCAAGGCTCAGTCAGACGTAACCGACAGTAGGAGACCTTGTATGCTTTCGAACAAATTGTCTGTTGCATATCTCCGCTGTTTCTTGTATGATCATAATACAATTTACATTAGAGCATCCAAATTGAGGGAGGTAGCAAAATTCTGAAACAAATTTGGTCAGCTTATAGTATAAGATAACCTAGATACCAAAAACGTTGCCTTAGTTTGCGAGATCTATGAGGCAGAAGTTAAAAATAACAAAAATCTCAAACAAACTTTATCAGCGTAGAGCTTAGGAGAACGTACATACCGAAAATGGGGTCTTTAGCTCTTAAAGTTTAAAAGATCAAGATGTTTATACAGGCAGAGTTGGCTATATCCACTTTTATGTGGTCTGCCACGTCTTCTTCTAGGTGTCAGACACATTTCTTATTTGCACTAGCATAATAGACCCTTTTGTACGTTTTTGGAGTACAGGGTCTAATGATGCAATTTGAGTGCGCTGTTGTGGCTTTAAAATATTTGTTACATTGCCAAGACGCGTCGCTGTTGTTGCTCTTGTTGTGTTCGTATGCAAAGCAAACCAACAGGCGTGAAGATCACAATTCTTTGCCTGTGTGTGTGTGCTGTGTATTTGGCTGTGTGTTGCCCTGAAAGCGTAAATGTTGGCCAAGTCACGCGCCTGCCTCGCACACAAACACACTCATATGCGGGGCGTAACTTTCGTTTTCATTGCGAAAGTGCACACAACTTGATATTGGTAAGCCGCTCTCCATGCTCACTTGCCTCATACATTTTGTTGGCCTGTTTCTGTTTCTGGCCTCTGCGTGCTGCATGCTAATGTTGCCAACGAATTGCTATCAACATTCGTAGAGCATGTGTTTGTGTGTATAGGTTGAGTGCCTGAAATGCCAGCTGATTGCTGTTGTGCTGCCATCAAGGTCGCCTCTTCAATCAATTTTTGATTGTGCAATACGCTCTGGGCACCATCTTCGGCACCTCGAGTGGCCCAAGTGCTGCGTAGCATTGAATTTCATTTGATTTCGACTGCTCCACAAGTTGGCATATTCAAGTGACAACATTAAATACTTGTAAGCGCTCAAAATAAACATCAGCAACAACAATAAGAATTAATGATCTCAAATTATCGACGCACCTTTTGTGAAAACTTCGGCAATTTGCTTAAGCTTTTTCGTTTTTCGTTTTTATTTGTTTTTTGTAAAACGTGCAAAAGTTGAAAGTGGCAGACACTAGCCTACAAGATGTAAACCCACAATCAAGGGTTCGATAAAAATATATATCATATATTTGGATGGAATTGGATACATGGTAATATTAATCATAATATGATGGTTAATTAATTGTATATAAAAATATATACATATATTACTAGAGTTCTATTCACTAAAGTCCTACTTTTCTATAAATGGGAGATAGATTAGCAATCGTGATTAATATTATTCTATAGTAGATTATATTTAATTTATTTTGTTGACGAAATTATAATCTATATCCTTATACAGCCCATATATTAAATTGTTTAATTTTAATCGTCGTCTTCTAAGATTTTTTGATAGGAAAATATAATGAAATAAGATACAAAGATTGTATTATTAGTCTTTAGTTGACATACTAAAGTATAGCTTAAAGCCGCTGCAAATATTTATATTTAACTTTTATTTTTGTGAATTTTATTTTTACCTAAGCCCCGAAACGTGTTTTTTCCTAAAAATTCCACGCCAAACAGTTATACAAATTTATGCACTTCCCCCTGCTGCCAGACGTCTGTGTAAGAGACAGCCAAAAACTGCCTTGGAAATGACGGAAGCCTCACTGCATTGACTACAAACACTACAAAAATTAACGCAAAAGTTATACAAAAATTAAAAAAAATATATATAGGGAAAAAATCAACTGTTTAAGTATTTATGAAGAGCTAGGCAAATCTTTGCCACCATTTGGTGCTGTTGTTTAACAACCGCAAGCAAAAAATAAAAAGACCACAAAAAATGCCCCGTCAAGCCTGTTGGGGGGGAGCACTTCATCCTGAAGTTGATTACGTCTTTGTCGCTGTGGCTGCTGCCATATTTTGTCTGTTTTGTGTTTTTTTGTTTTTGTTTTTGTTTTACTAAACAGAAAAATTTCACTTTCGTCTTTACAGATGCCTGGTACCGTTATCTTATTGGTCTGACAGCTGCACGGTGAAGTAAAGTCGCATCTCAGTTGTTGGCTGACTGTTAAAATTTCTTTTTAACCCAAATAAACCAGTTGCCAGTTGGGCGAAACAAGATTTTTGTGTCTTGATAATGTATATATGTGCATGTTTTTTTGTTTAATTTTTTTCTGCTTTTTTTCGGTGGTCGATTGTGTCAGAGACCCAGTCCAAGTGCCTTGCAAACACTCTAAACTGCATGTAGCTGGAGATCGCCATCGAACACAACACACAAACCCAACACAACACATTTTTTGTTTATTTTAGGGGCGGCCTGTTTTGGTTACTGTTGCATGTTGCATGTTGTTACTGTGGTATTGTGTGCATATTTGGTGCTATTTGGGTTAAACCGTTGAGTGAATACTGGTTGGACAAGCGTCTAGTTCCATATGCACGTTTATCAATGTGTATATGCTAAAATAACATAGATACATGCATACATGCATAAATAAGCATATTCTTGATGCGATTTAGTGGCTGGAAAACTGGTTGGCTCTCTCAAACGAAAGACTTAGGCAACGAACTTGTTGGCTTCTTGATTTATTTTCATAATCTTTGCCAGGCCAGACTGAGATCGCTCAGGGTCAGCTACTTTATTACGCCTTTCACTTTGCCACAGGCACCAGGAAACTCATTTGGGTATTCACAAATTTACCTCTCAATTTTCACAGTTATTTACAGCACATCCCCTCCCTCTAACTATGATCTATGAAGTGCATTCAACTTTTCAGCAAACAATTGCGAAAATTTCAATGCTTGAAATTCTCTAACGAAGATTAATTACCACAGGCATTAGAGCAGCAACACGCCTTCTATCTTTTGTGCCTGCGTCTGTCTTTCAGACTGTTTCTCAGACTGTATATAATCATATAACAGAAACGAGTCTTCAACACAACAATATACAATAACAACAACATAGCACCAAAAATGATAAATGGACACCGATTGAAAAACGAGCAGAGCTGCAAATTAAATTACCAAGTATAATTAAAAAAGGTTTGAGCTCCAAACTCGAACTGATCATCCAATTTATATATGATATTGTATCATTTAAAAATCACTTTCAAATGTATAAATAAAATTAACAGCCAAATTTGTAGCAAACTTGTGCTATTCTGAGAGGCTTTAAAGGTATTTAACCTTGAACTGCCTGCATGTTGCCTGTGTTGTTAATTATTTATTTATACGCTTGCAAATTGATTTTTAAGCAGCTCCAGCAGTTCTGGGCGAGGAGCATCTTCGATTTATTTTTTATAACTTTTTAATTTAGTTAGGAATTTCGGGTTTGCCGTTTGCTAATTAATGCACACATTTCGAGTCAAATAGTTAGAAAAATGAGTGCGAAATGTGAAAAAAGAAATCTAAACGCAGGAAGTGATAACTTATGATACAGCAATCGCATTAAATGTCGACAGTAAATTGATATAATCTTCTTAAAGATACTTTCAAACATTGAAAAACAGTTAAAAGCTGAGCACAAATTAGCAAAGTCTTCCTATTTGCTTAGGCCTTTATTGGCTTAGTGTGTTTGCCATGAGAAAACTCAAAGCTCTTCCTCAATAAACAGCTTAATTTCTTAGGCCTAACTCCAAGTTTATAGTTTAATTGCTTGCACTTTGCGTTTGTGGCCAACATAAAGTCATCTTCATGCCTGACCTTACACGCACATTTGCTTCATTTCAAGTGCTTTGAAGTTAACTTAAGCACTGACATAATATGAAATACTTAGAGCTTATACAGCCCAACGATCATCATCAATCACAGCTGGAACTCGGCGTGTGCAGACTTTGCAGACGTGCCTACGGAAGCGTAGCTCCGTAATGCCATAGACTTCCCCCTTCGACCGAATGAATAATTAAGCAAACAAGTGTTAGAATTTGCATTATGCTAAAATTGAAAATAGCCAGAATGGGTGTAACCGATCAGTCGGACGCACCCTACAGTTAGAGACCCTGTAGCTTGTGTGCAAAAAAATACAAAAATTTAAATTTTGTATTTTCGGTTAGCTAGGAAAAGGGGGATGCGTTATATATAAGAGAACTACATACCAAAAATGGTGTCTCTGGCTCTTATATCGACTATCCTCGTTATCCTAATCAAGAATATATAATTGTCATTGTAATGGTCCTTCCTTCTCGTATTTCCCATTTGCACTTAATAGACCCTTTGATGATTTTTTTAAGTACAGGGCATAAAAGTGCTGCATAAATTATTTAAACAGATAATACTTCATATTGATGCATTTATAATTACTGCCCACAGCTGAATCAATAAAAATACATAAATAAATATGTTAATTGTCTGACAATTTTATGTATCGAAGTTCATTTGAATTTCTGCGTAATGAAAACTCAATTTTCGAGCAGCTGAGGAAAAAGTTTCACTTTCGTTTGTCGCTCGCCGAAGATGTCGGCCAGCCGCAAGAGAAAAAGTTGTTAACAGCGAAAAAAGACGTCTTTGATGTGGATGTTATGGTTGTATTTGTAGTTGTTGTACTTGTGCTGGTGCTTATTGATGTTTGTGTGTCGTGCCAGGTGGTTTTTGGAACGATTACCTAATCATGACTTGATTTTTTACATTTTGTTTCACTTTTGTTTTCTTTTTATCTTTTTTTCTTTTCTATTTTGTGTTAATGCTTACAAACAAACAAACAACCGCATTGACATAATTTTGCTGCCATGCTTTACATAATTTCGCGCACCGAATGCAGCTAATTTATAGATCTTCGGCCTACATTTAATTAACGGCTCTTTTTCGGCCATAACAGAAGCGAATCAATTCACAGGCAACTGCCAAAAAAATAAGACAGAAGAAATACTCACCAAAATTGGAAAGTTTCTTTTCGCAATGGGCTGTTAATCAAAACTAAATCTATGCAAATCGCATGGCTATTACGCAACCGTTACACCCCTTTTATGATATGAATGCATTAAATACATACAGATATGTATGCATATATGTAAAATGTACATTTCATGCGGCCCGATAAGCACGACATTGTGGGGCGGGGTAAGGCAGCCTTGGCCGCTCTGCCGCTCTGCCGCTGGGGCAGCTGTAACTTCTTGGGCCAAGTCATTCCACTGCTCTCAGAATGCAGCCAAGCAACTTTAATGCGCTGGCAAATTAAGCACAAGTAGCGCTGCCGACGTCGCTGCTGGCGTCGCTGCTGGCGTCGCTGTCTCTGCCAAGCCACTGACATTGTCTAGTTGACACACTTAAGTCACTTATTTCGAAGCTGTGATGTCGTAGAATTCTTGCTAAAATGTCTTGTTTCGAGCGCCATATAACAACGATATAATTGTTAAAAAAAAAGCTAAACAAAAACTCCAGCAAACATATGCATAAAAATTTTGTTGTCGCTTGACATTTGTTTATAGTGTTTGTCAAGGCTCAGAAGTGCGTTAGCTACGTAAATATTTTCCATGAAAAATGTTGAATTTATTTTTTACAGCTTAATTGGAGCAATTGCGTAGGAGCAAACGAAAGACTTAGGCAACGAACTTGACGGCAACAAGGCCAAGCCCGGATCTGCGACTCTGGCTGCGTTTTTGGCATTTTGTGGGCTTGTACTCAACAAATTTGTGTAGCTGCGGAATGCCTGGCAAGGTGAAGCAGTCTAAAAACACTTTTAATTGCAGCTATATTAGCATACGACCACAAAAATAATTGACATTAAATGCCTAACAAACTTTCAACACCACTTTGCAGCATGCTATTAAAATGTTATCAATAGTTCAACTCACCATAATATTAAACTAAATAGTAGACGTTGCTTGTTCATGTTGAAGCAAACTCTTGCTCTCGCTTCCCTCTTTGTCGAAATATCGATTGAAATTGGTTTGTATTTAAAATTACGACTTAATAAATTATAGTTTAACTTATTAGCTCTTTGTTGAGCGAAATAAATAGATTAGGATTATTAAATTATATTTGGCACGTTTGCAAATTGATAAAATAAATATATATATATTTTTGTTTTGTATGCGTGTACGTGTACGTGGGCGTATGAGTGATATTTTGATATATTCTTATTATTTCAAACACTTTGTGCGCTGAGGATAATTTGGAAATTTGTTGCTGTTGTTGTTGTATCAACAAACGTCAGACGCTATCTTGCCAAAGAGATTGTAACCGATAATGTACGCAGCGATTTGAATCCTTTCGGTTATAAGCATAACGCAGGCAATACGAAGCACAACATTGAACCGAGAACCAAGACGATAAAGAGCCTATTTTGGCTACGCAACGACTCTCACTGTACGAACGATGAATGACCAACTAAATATCTAGCTGAATCCGCCGATATGTCCGATATCTCGCGTAATGCCCAAAAAAGATGCGATACGCTTGCGCACCACAACTGAACTCGTGCGAATGCGCCAACGAACTGTTTGAACCGCAACCGTAACCGTAAACGTAAACGTAGACGTAAACGAAACCGTACCGAAGCGACGACTTTTGTTTGAAGTCAGCCAAGTGATAGATGCAGAAAAATGTTGCCAGACGAGGAGCCAACAATTGCACGCTGGCACAGCAAAAACGTATCTGAAAGCTGGGAGCGCTGGTGGCCGGGCTTAAAAGGCAAAGCACAGCACCAAAACGGATCCGCTGTAAGCTTCCACATAAACCGGTAGACGACGGCGCAAAAGCTTTTATTTATATACATTTTTATTACCCTGTACCCATGAAGTTAAATCAGAGTTAATAACTTTGTGCGAATGTATGCAACAGGTATATATACAAAAATATACATCTTGATATCTTGATCAGAACGATGAGCTGATTTGATTAAGCAATGGCTGTCAGTCAGTATGAACGCTGAAATCACAAAAACTATAAGAGCTAGCTTAATTATTTAGAATATAGACAAACTAAAAAGTTTTTATTTATGCTCTCTTCTTTTTTAGTAATCCCTGAAATATGTTAATAAAAATATACAACACTTAATTAATAATAATATAATATAATATAATATAATAATATAATATATAATATATAATATATAATATATAATATATAATATATAATATATAATATATAATATATAATATATAATATATAATATATAATATATAATATATAATATATAATATATAATATATAATATATAATATATAATATATAATATAATATATAATAGAGACCTGCATGAATGCATTCAAAAGGCAAAATGAATAATCATTCTATTTAAAACTGAGTACACCTATTTTACTGTACAGCTTTTTTGAGTATGAGTGAGAACTGTCATACTTCAATGTTGTACAGTAGAAAATGAGTACACTAAAATATGGGTGCAGTAACAAATGAGTACAGGTGTACAATATATGAGTACACCTACTGTACAGTATTAGAGCTGTCAAATCAAACCTACTCTGTTTTTAATTAAATAGAGAGAGAGAGCGAGAGAGAGTGTAGGTAAAATTATCATTGCAGCCATTTTATTTAATTAATTCTTTGACAAAATAATAATCTTTATTTACAAATAATTTATTTAAACATTCTGTACAAATTTACATATTTGTAAATACAATATATCTTAATGAAAAATGTAGAATGAATGATATTAATTTTCAACGAAGAAAAATTGAAATAGCGTAGTTGAAGCCAATTTGATAAATAAATAAATAAAAAAAATAATGAAATTCAATCATATAAAATTTGTTTAAATTATTCTATAACAAACAAACGAATTATTGTTTAAAATATCAATATTTGAATGAAGAAACATAATGTTGTTTACCATGTCTTCAGTGGTGGCTATTTTATATCGTTTTTCGGTAATTAAGTTTTTGGCAACCGAAAAAGCCCTTTCGGAAGCTGCACTGCACTGAAACGGCCAATATTTTACAACTTAATTTAAAGAGCAACGGAAATTGATCCTTGTTATTTGCCCACCACTGAAGAACATTAAATTCATCATTATATGGTATATTAATATTTTTATATGATTGAATTTCATTATTTATTACGGAATGTATGTTGGTATTTTGGGTGGATTGTGAATAATCCGAAAAAATTGAATGTATTTCTGGTTTTTATTTAATTGAGTATCTATCAATAAATCTGCAACGTCTTGGAGAGTTTTTTCCTTTTGCACTTCGTTAAATTAAGATAGCTCATTTGTGGGTGGAAATAAAAAAAGGGCAATTCTATGAAATTTTGTTAAATTAGCTTCAACTACGCGCTATCTAAATTTTTCAGAAGGGATAAACTTGTTCTCATCTGTACGGTTGTATTGTTGAAAAAATATGCTGTACTCATAATTTTGACGTGTCAAAGCAGTACAACTCATAGTGTACTCATTAAAAGTGAGTACAACATAGTGTACTCATTGAAAGTGAGTACAACTCATAGTGTACTCATTGAAAGTGAGTACACTAAAAATAGTGTACTCATAATTTTGACGTCTCGAATATATTGTACAGTAACAAATGAGTACAGTAAAAAATGAGTACAGTAACAAATGAGTACAGTATTTTTGACAACTCAATACTACTGTACAGTACTATGGAGCTTGAAATGAATACATTCATGCAGGTCTCTAATATATAATAATATAAATATAATATAATAATATAATATAATATAATAATATAATATATAAATTATAGGGTACCGGGTATTCTACAGTCGGGCGCGTCCGACTAATCGGGTCTGCCCATTCTGGTTGTTTTTGTATTATTTTGCCGGCACAGTGGCAAGTCTCACGCACACACACAGCACGGAACCCAATAGCAGCTGTATATGCCAGTGTGAGAGTGTGAGTGCGATGGTGAGGGTGAGTGTGTGTATCTGTGTGTGGCTGAGTGTATCTGTTTCGGAGAAAGCAAAAATGATGCGCCATACACTCGACTACACAGCATGCGGGCCGAACGAAAGCAAAATCAGGCCAATTCACAAAATTCACATGAGCGAAGTCGCTTTTGCGGTCAGGCATTTTCGGCCAATTTTTACTTGTTTTAGTCGCATTGTTGGCACATTTTAGCCAAACCCACACATGCATGCTTTTATATATTAATGTAGATATATGTGTATATGTGTTTTAACACCTTTTGTGTGCACTCTTTTTTGGGCGCTTTATGCCTTGTGAAAGGAGTCACGCGCTTTGTGTCGCTTATTATTATTTCTGTAATTTGCACAAGAAAAAAATGAAAATGAAAAAAAACCGACTGAGTGAAGAGGCCAAATATTTATTGCTGTCGAAGCATCGCAACGTGAAGCGATGCGACTCGACGTAGCAAACAAGTTATTTGCCTTATTGTATAGTCTGGGCCCGTTCCCTCTGCGATCCGACTCTATTAGACTGGCTGCGACTCCTGCTGTGTGATGTAAGCTCTCGGTCTCTCAAAGGTCTTAGCAATTGGGCAATACATTCAAGATTCAAGATTTTGTTCGGCGTCTGGGCATTGTTTTTGGGCTGGTGGGCGTTGCATAAATTAGAAATTAGATTCAAAGGTTTTCCCTTCTCAGCTGTTCAGCTGGACGGCGACTTGTTGAAAGTGCGCGCCATAGACCACGTTAATCTGAAGCTCAAATAGTTTGTTTAACGTTGGGTCGCTAATGCCTTTGGCTAATACTGGCGGCAGGTGTCTCATAAATTGCAGCAGCATTATCAAGTGTCATCAAGAAAAAGCCATAAAATATAATGTCTGCTAATTAAAATCAGCCAAAACAGTTTAAAATCTTACGTGCTTAGGCAGTTTACAGCCTTAGTTACAGGCACGGTCTGTGTACCTTGTCTTTGTCTTTGCTTACAACTTGGCCTTAGGTTAGTACTGGCTGTATAATCCCACAAATATTCATAGCTTACATGTCTTAATACAGAGAACTTGCTAATTTAATAAAGTTATTAACGCATCGTTGGCACACGTAACTGTGAAGTATTTTATTCATTAGTCAATCAATTCAAATTTGAAATTTAAATAGCTTCTTGGATAAGCAAATGGATACAAAAAAAATAAATAAATAAAAACTGCACACTTGGCTCAAATTGACATTGACATAGTTAAAATTTGAATCAGGAAATTCTTGAAAAGAATTCCAAAACTAACAAACAGCGATGAATAACGCTTTGTCTTAAGAAAACATACGTTTGAAGTATTTCTTCTTCTTCTTCGATTGATCATCATCAGCAGTTCTATTTATTTTGTATCATATTGAACAAAAGTACAGTCTTCACTCACAAATTAGAATAAATGGACTTTGAATTTCATTTTAACAGAAATAACATATAATTTGCGAAATTAAGTGATTAAATATGGTATTTTAAATAGGCCCAAGTTTCATTTTTGTTCCAAGAGGACCAAGGACCGAATTTTGAAACCAATTTAAAGTATCAACAGTCAGCTGCAGGATCAGTACCTTATCAGAAGGACCAGTTTTATTCAATCGAAGTCCAAGACCAATTCCAAATGATTATAGGATTGAATTGAGCTATTTATCGTTAATGCAGGTCAACGTATTCATAATGCCATTTGTTGATTTGCATAAGACACATTAGGTTCGCATTATGTTTTGCATCATAGCATTTTCAATACTGGTCATCCACAATATGCGAAATCAACCTTAAAGCTTGAACTTTCGAATCAAACTACTACAAACAGTTCAAAAGAGCGACAAAATGCCACAACATTTACAATGTAGAGTCGCCTGCTTCATGGCTAATGGACGCCCCTCACATGACCTTGCCGGGGCCTTAATTTGTCACCTCAGCTGACCAAAACAAAAAACCGAAAGACTAAAATATAATGGAAAGGGCTACAGTCAGAAGCAACTGGCAGTAGAAGACACAGTCATTGACATTTTTAACACACAATTGCAAGCAATTTAGATTTAAGCATGAAAATATATAAAATACACAAAATCACATGAAATTTAAATATCCCATTTTTTCAAATTTAAATAGATAAGCTGTTAGACAGTTGGATGGAGAAACTAACAGACAGTCGGACATAACTCTGTCTAAATAAAACATTGTCAAGATCAATAAGTTGTAATGGTTGTAAATGGTTTTTCCAAAGCCAGTTGCACTCATCTCCCACAAGCACAAGCTAATTATACCCATTAAACTTTTCAGTACAGGGTCTAATAAGATTTTAAATTACATTTAAATGAGCATTTCTGTCACTTGCTTAATTACAAAAGACGTACAGCGTTACAGGCAAGTAACAAAAACAAAATAGATATATATACATATTATTAAAATATTAAAAAAGCAAAAAAAAACTATGCACAATAAAAAGCAAAATATGAAAAAGAAGAAGCACACATAAGTAAATACCAGCCATGAGCGGTGACATCGCATCACGTGCTCTCAACGCTCATCTTCATTTTGTTTTTTGACGGCCTTTTTTTTGCGGCTCGAAGCCACGACATTAGCAGCAGGAACCCCACAAAATTGTAGCCATAAAAAACACAAAAAAACTGAGAGACTGAAGAAGCAGATGTGTGCAAAAGTTGTTTGTTTGCTTTTTGTTGTTGTTGGTTTTATTGGACTCATGTGACCAACTTGTGACTTGTTTTTTATATTGTTTCCAAATTCATCGAAGTAAATATTAAATGCAATGAAATGTCATAAATTATTTGAGCACTTGCTAATTTCCAATACGGATGTCTGTCGGCTTACAGCTGTCACAGCTCAGATCTAATCTTAATAAAGTATATTAAAACAAACTGAGTTATCCTTCATTGCTTGATTTCATTGGCAAACCATATAATTTTATTGCATTCGGCATTCGGCATTCGGCTGTGCGAGTGCTAAAAGTTAGCTTATCCCATCGTCATCGCTGATTTCTTATGTAAATTGGTCGAGAGAAGCCGGTTCTTTTGGCCTGGCGCCAGATAATATTTATAAAATTTGAACTTGATGGCGGCTCTGTGTTCTTTTCTTGCGTCAAGATCTACGTAATAGTGAAGTGGCCCATAAAGTATTCGATTTGGCGGCTCTCAAATATTAGCGTGCCAGGCACTGATTCCATCATTCATCGTACTCGGAACTTTGTCTGGGCACTGCCACGTTGTGGGTATTCTCAGGTCCGGTTTCTTAATTACGTAAAACATTCAAAATCATTTAAATTATATTGGAAGCTATACATGTACATATATACTGTTCGTATATAAACGAGCAGGTGATTAAATACCGTTAGCGACATATAACAATGAGAAATTTAAATTTCAAACAAAGTTTGGCTCCGAAAAGTCAGTCAAGTGTTGGACGTACGGTATTTTGTAGTGGCAAAAACTGCAATCTCTTGTCACGGGGTGGCACGACACCTCACAGAGGAGACAACATAAAGGTCATTTTAATAAACCTATACACTTTTTATTAAAATTTCGATTTTCAATCGGCAACAACATAAGAGGCATAAAAGCCAACTGGAGATGCGTACAGTCTCTTTTTTCTTTCCGCCTCTCAGCTGAGCCGACCGTGGCTGGTACAGGGCATCAGACATGCTGTATGCTACATATGATTATGACAGATCGCAGCAACAACAAGAGCTTTAACAACAGTGGAGTCGCACTTGAACCTTCGCAAGGTGACCACAGTGAAAGTGGAAGTTGCCTGTGACATAAACTGTCGCAGTTTTTATGCGAATTTGTGAATTGCTTAACAAAAGCGAAGGGAATGGCTAATGACCATCAATGGCCAATTTGTAAATTCAGTTAGGCATGGCTGAAGCTAAATTCTTGTCGAATTGTATTAGTATTTACTGTAAATTATATGTAAGCTTAGCCGATAATTCGTTTAAAAATAGCACCTTTGGTGTATTGATTGATAGCATTTTAAATGAGCTGAACAATGCAGAGAAAGTCTTGTATCACGTGAGAGTTGCTAAGAGAGAAATAAATATTCGCTGTAAAAGAGTGAGAGTGATGAAATATATATATATATATATATATTTTATTTTTACACCATTAATAAAATTGTTTCCGGATTTTAAAAGCAAACTCTGCAAATTCTGCAGCAAAACAAAAATTATTTTTAATCTGCTGAAATTCCACACATTTTTTTGTAACTCTGTAATGCTTAGTTCACTCTATCGACTGCCTTGTTGTTGCAATCATTTTCAGCATATCTAAACATTTTGAATTCGCCATAAAGTTGACTTACAGCAGAACGTGCTGTGTGTGGGCGTTTTATGATCTTTGAATTGTCTGACAGTTCGTGATTGTTGCCAACAAAATGCAAAAAAAACAACCAACAAGGATGGAACAGATAAGTCGGATGGAAGGCTACAGTCAGGAGTAACCGACAGTAGAAAACACTGCACCATTGTGTCACATTAAGATACAGCTTGGGTGTATGCGTATTTACTAACTGTCTGTTGCATATCTTCTTTTTTCAGCCGACCGTAATGTATTTAAAATGGTGACCGATGTGATTTTTATGGTTACCGTGTAAAGGGGATGTAACGGAAATCGAAAACAAACTTGATCTGCTTGCAGTATAAGAGAATCTATATATGGTGTTTTCAGCTCTTATATTGAGAAATTTAGGTGCCCTTACGGACGGACAGAAACACAAAAGGACAGGCGCACAGACATACATGATTAACAATATATATACTTTATGGGGTTGACCACGCCACCTGGCTGTTACACACGTTTCTTATTTCCACTAACTTAATAGACCCTTTTATACTCTTTTAAAGTGCAGGGTCGGCAAAGATAAAACCAAACACTAAGCACAAAATATGCCATGTGACTTGTGGATTGTTTTCTTAAAATCTTGAATTTTTCATTTGCCTATTTCGATTTAATTAATTGGGACATAAATTATTCATGGCAAAGAATTAGATAGCGCTGGGCTAACAGCAATGACGGTAAGCTCTAACTGATGTGGTATCAACGAACCTGGCGTATTTGCCGCTTGTTGTTTGGGAGAATGTACAATGAAGCTTAGCAGAAACAATTAAATTTAGATAGATACATACATACGTATAATAAGATATCTTAATTTATCATACCTAACCATTGAATATAATTAAAAACCAAATTTGTCCTATATTTATAGCAATGAACTATGACGTAAGCTATTTTTAGACCCTTTACTTTAAAAAAGTAAAAGGGGTCTATTAGTTTAGTGCAAAGTGGAAATGTGTGTAACACCCAGAAGGAGGCGTGGCAGAACCCCAAAAAGTATATATATTCCTGATCAGGACGACAAGCCGAATCGATATAGCTATGTCCGTCTGTCCGTCTGTCCGTCTGGCTGTCTGTCTGTCTGTATGAACACCTAGATCTCAGCAACTATAAGAGCTAGAGACACCATATTCGGAATTTAGGTTCCCCTAATCAGTAAGCAGCACGAGTTTGTTTTAGATTTGGGATACCTCCCCCCCTTCCCCCGCAAACCGCAAAAAGCTGCTGTAGCCACAGTTTTAAAGCTAATGATTTGTAATTTGGTATTTAAATAGTTTATGACATTCTCTATCGACGCTGTGAATTTTGTTTCGATCGGATAAGAAACAGCGAACATATGCCACAGAGAATTTGCCGCACTTTGCAGAGGGGGGGTGGTGTGCCTTGCATATGCAGGTAGCTTAGTGTGTGTGCGTCTGATTGTGTTTGTATGTACATATACGCAAAGTAAAGGGTCTGCTACGGTCGGTTACGTCCGACTGTAGCCTCCGTCCCACTGATCTGCCCCGTCCCTATATTTATATTATTTATTGCTTTTTACTTACATTACAAGTTTGTTTGCAACAACAAAATTCACACTCTAGCCGCGAACAAGCTTGAGTTGCGTCCGAATGTTGCGCTTCCCAACTCCATAGCGACCGAACTAGCGTCGCACAGAATTTCGCTGTCACTAATTAAATATAACCCCAAAAGTATGCAACACTACACTGATACCAAAAAAAATTAAAACAAATAAAAAAAATATTTCTAATTCTAATTAATTATTGTTAATTATTACCAAAAATCCAGAAAAAAATTCTGAATATAAAATAAATAAATAAATATCTTGTTGCATACTTTCGAGGAAGTGAAAATAATAAAACAAAATAAAAAAATACTTCTATTGTTATTATTGGTATAAAATTTTCGCCAAAAATGCAGAAAAATAATCTGAATATGAAATAAATAAAATTGGCTGCATTATATGCGAATTCACGGTATATTTACTATATATATTTATATTTAATATATTTACAAATTTAGCAAAATAAATTTTCACCCACATGTGTGATTCAAAAACTTGCAACCACCTGTGGAGTCAAAAAAACAGGCCAAAACCACTTGTTGATTTAAAGACCAGCTTAAAAGTATGCTGCATTTATGTTAAGCATAAGAAATTATAAAAATAAAAACAAAATAATAAAATACTTCTATTATTATAATTATTACTTCTATTATTATTATAGTTATGAAATTTTCGCCAAAAATGCAGAAAAATAATCTGAATATGAAATAAATAAAATTGGCTGACTTATATGTGAATTTACAAAAATATTAACAAATTTAGCAACTTGCAAAACCAAAAAACAGGGCAAACCACTTGTTGAGTCAAAAAACTGCGCCATAAATACTTCTAGTAGAGTTATCGTTATGAAATTTTCACCAAATATCTAGAAAAATAATCTAACTATATTACAAAAAATTGGCAACATCGGCTGACTATATACATATATCCTATAGCTCCCATAGAAACCTCTAACGCACAAAATTGAAATAATTAATGATCGTACGAAGTTGGGATTTTTGTTGGATATAAATATAGTCTACAAAAACTTAAATTTAAAATTTCATCTCAAAATTTCAAAATTTCAGGTTCAAAAAACTTTTGACCGTCTGCAGAGGGTCTGCCGGGCTGAATGCGCGAATGCGTGGCTTGCGCTGCTTACATGTGTTGATCAATTAAAAGGTAAACTGGCGAATAAAATACTAAAAATCAAAACGTGCTAGACATAGGCCGCAATATGTATTTGAATAATAGAAATTGTTTTTTTCGGTTCACTAATCACATCGGCTTATCTAGGCAACGATGATTGAATAATAAAAGTTCAATTGTATCAATTTCCCAAATATAAAGAAAACAAAATAAAGCGATTAGATTTCGGTTTAACCTGCTAAACAATTCAATAAATCTGAATTAAGAGCTAGTTTATCAATTGCAGATTCGCTCTTGTTCAAACTACAAAAAAATCAACCAATATTAAATTTTCTAAAAATTATATCACGTTTTATTTAATGTGACTACAGCAAACTTAACAATTACGACGGCTGCAACTTGTCCTCATCTCACAATCGTTTCTTTGCCTCCTGCGCCTGGCTCTTCGCCGCCCCCGTTATCCACCACTTGTGAAGTTTCCTCAGCATGCGCCAGGGTAGCCAGATGGTCAGCCAGAGGGCCATCAATACGCAACCAATCACATCGAGAAGGAGATATTGATAGAGTGGCAAGAAGGCGCCCTCTGACTTCAGATGCTCGGCCCCACGATGCCTAATGATGTATTCAATCCAGTAAGTAGCCTCCTCCAGAGGGTGCATGGGATTGTCACGGAACCGCTTGGACACCTCGAGAGCGCTGCGCTTGTATTGCGGGTCAGAGATTAACGTCTCGACATTCTGCACCAAATCATCGATGGTGAACTTGGCAAAGTTCAAGGAACGTGCATAGCCTTCCCGCATTGATTTGATGGTATTCCTGTGTTGGTCTCCATAGAGTGGAATGCACAGCATGGGGACGCCCCAGTAGATGCCCTCTTGGGTGCCAAAGAGGCCGCCGTGGGTGATGAACACTTTTACATTTGGATGCGCCAAGATGTCGTTCTGTGGCATCCACTTCTGGATCATAACATTGTCTGGCAATTGGCCAATGGAATCATTCTCGTACTTCCACAGAACCTGCTGCTTGAGCTGGCCAAATGCTTGAAGTATCTGTGCCGTCTTCTCTGGTGGCATATCCGTGCTCTTCATGTAGGAACCCAGGCTGAAGTAGACAACCCCATTTCTGGCATTATCCAGAAAGTTTTGTATATTAGCGGGCAACTGTTTGGCAGGTTGTATGTGTGCACCGCCCACATTCACCAGGCCTGGCATGCTCGGGCGTGGCAGATCCACACTGCGATGGCTGTTGATCAGCATAAGCGAAATGTTACGCTCCAAGTCATGCACATGGGGCAGGGTACCTGAAAGAGTATAGTAAGTGAATAAATTAACGGACAGTAAGAGTAGGAGACACACAGTAGAGCAAATTGTCTATTACATATCTTCGCCATTTATTTATCCCATCGTAAATGGAAAATGTTATAAGTTACATACATGCCAAATTACAAGTCAGCATTAAAATTGTTGCTTCTGTGGGGTGTTCAGATATGCAGACGGACAGACGGACATGGCTTTATCGACTCAGCTCGTCATCCTGATCAAGAATATATATACTTTGCGGGCTCTACCACGCCTCCTTCTGGCTGTTACACACATTTCACATTTGCTTTAACTTTATAGACCCTTTTGTCCTTTTTTAAAGTAAAAGGTCTAATCAATTTCTTTAATACTAACCTTTAATAGTTGATCCAAAGTGCTTTTCAGCCATCTGCTGCATTTTAGGCAGATAATACCAACGTCGCATAACTGCATCGTACAGGGACAGATAAGAGTTGTACGCCCGCTGGCTGAAGGTCATCTTGTCCGTATAGGACAGCAGCAGATGGGGTATAACCGACCAGGGTGTGACTATGCCCATGGCATGATCCATATTATCCGCATAGCCCATGGTGCCAATGGTCACAACGGGACAGTTGAATTTGTGGCCAAACATGAGGAATGCCTCATGGAAGAACTGCTCCAGTATGACCAGATCAAAGTGTTCATTCGGATTGGCGATCAGTTGCTTTATTTGCGGATCCTGAAAGGCGTGTTCCGTGGTCATCAAACCGATTTGCCACCACATTTGCAGGTTCTGAAAGTCACTGGCGAATTGCATGCTGAATATGTTCTTTTTGGGAACTAAAAGATATTGAAACAAATATACATTTATATCTGTACTATATGCCTATCTTTATCAGACTCACAGTGCTTGGGTATATCAAAAGATGGATTGAGTATTATCTCTGTAAGGTTCTCATGTGGCGTTTTCGTTGGATGATTGTTGACACTAGTCACGTGATGTCCATGCCGCAGCAAATCCCGCTGGAAATGCTCCAGCCACATCCAATGACTGGGCGCCGGAAAGGGGCCCATAAATAGTATGCGGGAGGCATCAGTACCAAGTCCAGATATCGCCAGTAAACAACAACATATCAAAGATCTCAAGTGCAGCTGCATCTGCAATAAAAAAGTCAACCGTACAGCCATTTACTTAGTTTATTTTACAATTCTTGGGATTTGCATAAACAAGTTGTATTACCAAATGAAACTGGCAATGCAACTTTATACAAGATTTCGTATAATACTTCCTTATAATCGGGCTATCTCTGCTGTGTATCTAAATGATATATTTTACGACCTTGCCGTATAATGCTTTTAATATGCAAACAATTTGATTGACTGATCTTCAATTACAGCCAGATCAGATTGACAAGCATAGGCAGATTGATCATAGTACAATAGAGTGAAGATGATAAAGCAAAGTAGCTCGTAATCTGTTAATGAACTCAATTTAAAATTGAACCGCCTACCGCACATTGTGTATTGTTATTTAACTGAATCATATAAAGGCGTATCTTATCTTATCAAAATGTGCGTATCATTATCCTAAGTAAAAGTTCACTTAATGTTATCAAAGTAGGACAACTTATTTATATGCATATTATAAATTCAATATTCACAAAATGAAATAATCTCAAGTCAAGACTTTTGATAATTCTAATTATAAACGAAATGCTGAGGCGATAAGCGGTTTTTTTTTTAGAAGTATGTTTGCCCATGTCTAGAGTATTTGCTGGTCGTCGATTAAAAACACATGCTTGCAGTAATAGGTTTTTCTTATTTCTGTTTTAATTTTCTCAATTAACTTGGAGTAATTGTTAATTGATTGAAATCCAATACAGTAATTTCATCATTAATTTATGTGTTGAATTAATATGTGAATTGTGCACATAAAAACTGGACTAGACGACATTTTTATAAGGTTTTATATAAATATAATTAGGCGTGTTTACAGCAGAGTGCTTAGGCAGATCAAAGATTGATAAGTGTGTCTATCTAGTAATAGACAGCCCTACAATTTGTCTTTAATTTTCATTAAAATGTATTTAGCTTAGAGCGCATATATGCGCATATATAATATGTATGCGCATATATGTACATTTATTTAATTTGCTTGTATTTGTTTAGCTGTCATTCAACTGAAACATAAATTAAATACAGTTATTCGACATTGAAATCGCCCATAAAAACACACTTGCATTCGTAGAATTTTTTTCCAATTTACGTATATATATATAATAAATTTTAGTGTAATATTTCAAATGAATTCCAGATGCGTTTTTTATGCGCACAGACATTTCCTGTCTCAATTTACTGTTATAAGAAATAGTAACGTTTATATTATATTTGTTTTACTATTGTTTTATTGCATATTCGTTTTTGTTTTGCCTGAACAAATCAGTGTGAAAATATAAAAATAATTCACAATTAACAAATCAACTAATTGGAAAAATTAATGTTAACAATAGTATTATGCACTTTAAATAATAAAAAGAAATCTGTGGCTATTTGGAAACAGCAATTAAAATTCCAAGTAATACGATGTAATTACCACATCGAATTACTTTTAAGCACGCAGTTCATTGCTGATAGACATAATTAAATTTAAAGAAAATTACGTACATTGCTCCTAAATTCCGCTTTCAAATTGACATATAATAATGTTTATAAATATTTGAATTGAATTGATCGTTGTATTTTTTAAATTTTATATTGATTTTAAAATTTTTGTAAGTTTTGATTTTTTTCACTTCACTTAGCACAAGATTGAATTATTCACAGATCGACAAAATAATTGAGTACTTTGAATCCGCAATGTACGTCTGACGCAAACCAAGGTGCACTTATCACTGCCCGAAGCTAACTGCAATACGAGCACCTCAACTTTCTTACTTAATCAGTTTGACTGAGACGTCGACGTCGACGCCGACGTCGCTGCGATGTTTTGCAAGTTCGAGCGAAGAGAATTCAAAACGCTTAGCACGCAAGCAGAGTCAAAACAAATACAATGATTAAATGCTTTTGTTTGTGTTTGAAATAATCAAGAATTGGCAAAGCGCCCCTGGCATTGAGACGTACAAGAACAAAGCAAAACAAATACGCGCTGCATACCCTACAACATCAGCTGCACAGGGTATCAAGTTGTGAACATATTGTATTGGTAGTATACTTTAAAAAGGTACAAAAGTTTCAATTCAATTAGTGCAAATGGGAAATGTCTAAAAAAATACCCAGAAAAAAGCGTGGTAGACCAAAAAGTATATATTTTCTTGATCAGGACGACGATCAATACAGCCATGTTCGTGAGCGCGTCTGTCTATCCGTCCGTATGACCATCCAGATTTATCAATCTAAGAGCATACCATTTTTGGCATTTAGGTTCAGATGCAGCAACCAAACCATGTTAGTTTTAGTCTTCGATATTTTCTCCCTTCCTCCACTAATCGCAAAACAACACAACATTCACAATTTCAAAGCTATACTATATGTAAGATGGCATGTACGTCAACTAGGACATTATTCATGAATGCTGTAAACTATTTTAAGATCGAATAAGACACAGCGAAGATATGCAACGAAAAATTCGCTCGAATGTCGGTTGTATTCGACTGATCTGGCCCGTCCATATTGGTATACTTTTGTATCTTTTCACCGCTAATACAAATGCATGTAGTAAGTGTAGCTGGAAAGCAACACTAGATTTAGAAAAACCCATCCTTATTTGCTTGCGATTAGAGTATCTATTAGTCGTTTAGTTAATTGCATGAGTCACCTAATTGTTATTGATCGGCTTTATAATTACATACTACAAGTGAGAGTAGAAATTGTTGTTGAATTCATTTGAGTTTATCGCAAAAGTCTGCCCAAATAATTGCAGTTTAATTCATTTTCCCGCCACATGTGGCAAATCCACGTGTCATCCGTAATTGCGTCTATTCCCCAGACAGAGTTCAAGTTGCAGTTCACTTTTTTATTAATTGCACACATGCGTGCAAACATTGAAACACATATTATTGGAGTATACAGATATGCACAAATAATTATTAACTTTTTGTATTGGTAACCAGTTTACCATCGTGTCAGTGAACTTTTAACAAAATCGAATGAATTTGTTCCGGTTTGTTTAATTGATGATATGCAATCTTTCAAGTATTTCAGCTAATGCCGGGCATGGAATCGATTTTTGGATGCTCTATGTTGATACGAGATTTAACTAAAATGTATATTGAATTTAGAAATAAAATTGAATTATACCATTATAATATTATAATAATAATAACAATTTTATTAATACAAATATTTTATGTTAATTTCTATATAAATGAACAAAGTGTATTTAAAAGTGTAACCGAAATAATATGGAATCTAATTCAATCAATTAGCATGTTTATGGTAATTTGCCGGTGCAATAAAAATACATTTTACTACATTTTTAACTTAAACTTTAGCAAATAGTTTAATTATAATAAACACAACTATTTCCTATAAGTATGTTGATAAATCATACCTTGAGAAAATTTCAGTTTTTTGCACACAACAAACTGGTCTGAAATTATAAATCTTTCCAAACTTAAAACATGCGCGAAACAAACCTGCTGAACAACACTTGGGTGAATTAAAACTTTTTGCTTAAATGAAAAGCTAAATTAATAGATTAAACAATATAATACTCAGCATACACTATTCAACAAACTTTATAACGAATTCGGGAGTTTTTGTTACAACAGTGCAAAGCATTTCCTTTTCAATGGAAATCTAAATATAATAAATCCGTTTGAATAAATTTTTATGACAATTAAATGAAATCGTGCGCAACCTTTTTCAATTACATTTTAAATGTGAATTTCGAAGTTGCGCGAATTTGTCTTATTTGAATAAGCGACATTTTTTTGCAGCCAAGTTAATAAACATATTATAAATTTATTTAACAATATTGTCAAATGCTTGCTAATAATAAACTAAACCAAACACAAGTAAGCCAAGATTAAATTCATTTAATTGCCAGAAAACCATTACTAAGTTGCTAACAAATACCATAAATAATAAAGCCAAAAAACAGAACTGAAGACACCGAAATATTTCAATGGATATTAGCACGCTTCAATGAAGCGCGCCAAAAGGCAACTTCAAGACGTTGCAAGACGAGGCGGGGCGCGGCGCAACATGGGCGTGGGCGTTGATGGACTACGCATAAGGCCCGGCCCTGGAGTTTCATTCCTCAAGAAAACGGCACTTTTGATGCTTACACGGAGTGGAGTTCATTCATAAGCAGCCAAGGCACCAAATGCGGATGCGGTGCAATGAAATTGAATTGCGTGTAGCGAAATGTGTCGAACAACCAAAGAGAGTCACATGCAGGGCAGGCCGTCGAACGGTGGCATAAAGATACTTTGTAGTTAAGATAAATTGGCCTATAGATGCCAAGATATCAGCGATGTAGAAAATACCAAGAAAATGAAAATGAAATGAAACTTGATTGCGACTTTATGACTTGATCAAAATCAAATTAATCTCCACCTAGTATACTCACGACTTATGGAAGCTATTGAGCAAACAAAGTCTGGATTGTATTCTATATTACTAAGTATTAAAACAACCTGAGCAGACCAAAATTTAAATATTAACAAGTCGAGCAAATTGTCTGTTTCATATCTTCGCTGTTTCTTATCGGAACGTATTGCAGCTCATAGTAACTATGGAGAATGTCATAGTTCAAAAATTGTGGTTGTTGTGGTGTCTTGCGTTTAGTGGGCCATGGAGGGAAGGTATACAATTTCTAAAACAATTGCTCTAACTGGATAAACTCTTTTTGAAGTACAGGATCTTCATCAACAACAAATTTATGCAAACCTAAAATATAATACACAATTTTCGACAATTCGACACATTTTTATATTCTCTACCATTTTCTACGAGGTGCAAACTACATTTCCTATACAACAGATGACATCAATTGTTCATTTAGTTCCGCCCCCGCACACTGATCTATATAGATACAGTTGAACCCAACCCAAATCTAATATTGACTAAACCAAACAATTTGTTAGTTTGCGCCAATTTAATGTTTACTTTGCACTTCAAACCCATTGACCAAATTGGGAAAATCAAACAGATACGCTTATATAGAGCTATTAAGCATAAACCTTTGTATGCCATCCATTTGTAACTATTTGTGCGATACGATCTATGGTATGTATCTATCAATCAATTAAACCGCTCGCGTTTTCCCAGGCGCGTTTTAGATAAAGAGAAACGCACCACGCACAAAAGAGACATACACATATACACACACACCCCAATAGAAGAACACGAGCTCAATCCCAATACCAAGCTCGAATGATGACACTGCTGTTTTCCACGGAAATTGTTGGTTCTAGGGCGTTCCTCGGGGCAATTATAAATTTCACCAAAATCGAACGTTGCGCATGATTAGCGCACGCATACGAGAGTGCCAAGCACTGTTGCCAAATCCGCTTTTTTCCCGCCAAATCTGACATTTGTTAGGAATTTGTGACACTACAAAAAGCGGGAATTCCAGCTTTTTTTTAAATATTAAAACTTTCTCTGAACTTTTTCTTATATTTTCTAGATGAATGCCAAAACATGAAACAATTATAAGTTAGTTGTCTTTATTCAATCAATATTTGCTATAAAACCTTTTATTTAAGGTGCAATATCATCTTTTTCGTGAAAATCATAAATTTTCCATATCTTTGGTTGGCATTCAAGCAATTAAATAATATAGGAAAATAGTGATTTGTGGAATGAAAACAAATATATTCTTATGCAATTGAAGAATTTGAAAACCAGCATCCGTTGTTTTTTCGTTCCCTCGGTTATTCCATCAAAATTAACAAAATTTATTTTTTAGTTGAGCATAATTGTAAACCAGCTCGATAATAAAATTTAAAGAGATTTTTGTGTATAATACAAGAAAAGAACAAGCATGGAAAATCTGAAGTATACCTTAGCTATTTTCTGGCTTATTCTTATTTCAGCTTTATTTTCGTGAACTTCCCAATAAAAAATTGGCAACACTGGTTCGAAGCGAATATATTTTTTGTACTCGACGCTAATGAATATCCCGAAAGGGGTATAACAAACTTCAGTGAAATTAACATTAAGTTTATGACATTAAATTCGTATGAAAGTGTAGAGAGAAGTGCCGTCCAATATATGAGCCTAATTGTTCAAAGCAAAACTATTTACAGCGTATCTTCGCTTCGTTCAGTAGCCATAAAATCTGCACCCGCATTGAGAGATCGGCGAGAGCACGAGGGAGAGCGCCGTCTACAGTCAGCGGGTGGTCGGCTGCGCTATAGACTCATGGGCGCAGGCAGAGTTGAACATAGACGTTGATAGTTCTCTGGTGTGGGAAGCGGGGTGCGGGGAGTTTGTTTTGGCAGGCAGTCAGTGAGTTTGATGAACAGGCAGCTGTCAATGTGTCAATATTAATTTAATATGTCAAAAATGAAATTACACACAATTTAAAATTGAGTTATAATGGGACACATGAGACGCCCCTCAACAAAGTCAGCTCGGTCCTACGGGATGGGAAAACCTTAAGTGTGCCGCGGCAATCAGTATAACACTAAAAACGACTAACTTAACTAGATAAGCCTCAGTTAAACTTAGTCTAAGCTGTGGCAACGGCAATGACCCTTGAGCGCTCTGCCATATCATGTGCTGTGCCTAACCTATAACAATTTGTTAATGAGCAAATTACATGGCATTTGCGTATAAATTCCCTCAACATAACCTAAACATAAATTATACAGTTACACGCCCTAAAGTGATTCCGTTTCTCCCCGCCCTTCCCTTTCCCAGCATTTCGAAAGAAACCGTAGTGATACGACAAACAGCTATAAAAACTGTTGATGCGTGTAAGGATGCGACCCAAGTGCGAGTACTTATCATTTCCTTTACAAATAAGAGCCAGGGTTGTCAACTGACGACAAGGAAATGGGAAATTGTGATTGCTAAAGGTGGGTTTGCGTACAGCCCGTATGCTGCCGAATAATACTTATAAATCATTTGACTATATATTGAACTATACTATAATTTGAAGCAAATTATCTTCCTGCCACTCGACAACCCTGCTCTATGTGATGCACGTGTACATTTCTTGGAGCTCCCCAGACTCGTCGTGGTACTCACATGTGAATACACTCGTACGTATTCTAAACATTTGACTTTAACTATATTCATGTGGCTTTATCGGCGATTCGCTTTCGAATAGTGTATGCAGTATTTGGTGGCGTCTCCCCCGAGCAATTAGGAAAAGTGCAGTTTTATGTGTTTATTTTTACGTGCCACAGCTGTGTGGCCTAACCTACATGCATAAATATGTCTGCACTCAGAAAAATACCGAGTGCTTCTTACCACAAAATAAAGCTCTATAATGAATCTCGTTGTGTTTTACACAAACAAATTACAAAATACAGGATATAAAATTAAGTGCAAATTATTAAGTATTTTATATTTATTTATTACAATTAAATTATTAAGTTAGTTACGAATCGTATTTTATTGAACATTTAAAAGTTAATAGAAAATAAAAAACAAAAACTTACAAACATAAGCGGTCTTGGAGGTTGAAATAAAGTACATTTAAAAAATGCGCTAACAAGTACAATATATAACAGAATATAGTATTGAATCCTGAAATTTTGTCATTCTTAAAGTAGTTATAGAGTATTAAATCAGTAGGAAATCCTGTACTCGGTATTTCAATTATACACACACAGTCAAACAAATTGTTTGTACAATTTTTATAAAGAGTTTAAATGAATTTCGTTTTGAATCATTTAACTTTTGCCACCGAGAATTCTTTATTCAAGGACAAAAGCTGTTGGTGTTTCTCTCAGTGTATGCATATGTATATCGCATACCGTGTATGCATATGCTTCAAGTGGTTGTCCGCTGGGAGGCAGTGGCACTCCTGCTCCTCTGACGAACTGCAGCTCAAATTGTGCGTGCTAGAAAGTCGTTGTTGTTGTCGTTGTCGTTATCACACCCGATACCTTTAGGGGTTGCAGCTGAAGCCTTGAAGAGGGGGCGTGTAACAGATATCGAACACAAACACACGCATACAGCTGTAGGGTGTAGTTCCATTTGGTGGGCTCAACCGTTGTGCTCTGCCATAGGTATATTTATGATTTTTGATTCTCTGCATTTAATTTATTAATGAGTTGAGCGCGGCGAATGCCCGTTGATTTATGTGGCATATGCTGTCAGTGGCATGTCATGAGCGTAGTCCAGTGTAGGAGGGGAAGTGTGTTGGAGTGGGGCAGCCTGTTGGGTGCCCAGTGGCTGGCCTGGTATCAAAAGGGTTCATTAGCACGCCAAAAGGATATTCACACGATGCACCGTGTGACTTATGTAACTTAATAGGCTGCTAAAAAAATGTCTAGTAGATTTTTATCACTCAACATGCCCTCACCAATACACTCGCACACACACACACACTCTCCTAAAGGAGTTGGCGACGTCGCAATGGCAAACAACATGTGGCAATGGCCCAGCCAAATTGTATCCACATGTGTGCCCCACACTCGCTCCCCAATCTTAATGATCATCATCATCAGCTGCAGCAGCAGCAGCAGCAACAGCCAGCGGTGTCAGCAGCAGGGGCAACAACTGAGGCTGGGCACCGCTAAACAAATTGAAAAATTTCAAGTCCTCAGCCTCTTGGCGCTCGCAATTGCTTAATCGCGCGTTTTCGCGTGCTCGCTGCCCCGCTGTAGGGCACAGGGAGGGGAGGGCGCAAGGGTATAAATACAGCAAGAGCATGATGATGTTGCACTGAGCAGAAGCACAGGGGCAACTTGCCTCTCAACGCTAATAGAGATGCTCAAGACGACGTGCCAATATTCTGACTATTCATTAGTTTTACAGTTATTTAAATACAATACAATACAACTTTAAATATGAAATGTATATCAAAGAGTTTTAGTAGAATGTGCTTTTACTTTATAAACTATACCCCAATTAAACATTTTTTAAATATTGGTGTCTTACCTACTAAAAATGCAAAGTTGTTCGGTATATACTTTGCAACGAATACTTTTGAGACTCACTGTATATTCTTGATCTGGACGATGAGTTTGGTCGGTATAGCCCAGTCCGTCTATCCTTCTGTCTGTCTGACTGTTTGTCTGTATGAACACCTAGATCATGTAAACTAAAAAAGCTGGACACATCCATTCTGGTAGTTATGTTTGTGTTATTTATTATTCATTTAAATTCAATTCAATTACTTACCATTTATTATTTGAAATGAATTTAATTCTTCAAAATTTATTTATTGTTAACCTTAACAAATAAAATTAATTAAATTGAATTTTTAAAGATTTTAAAGTAAAATTAAAAACTAAAAATAATTGTGGTATATTTAATAAATCTTGAAACAATTTAATGTATGTATATTTAAGTGCTATAATAAGTATATAGAAGCAAGAGATATTAAAAATATATGTATTGACAAATGACAGTTGTTTATAAATAATAAGCAATTAAATAAATTAATAATCTCAGAATATATCACAAATATTGGACATTAAAGATTAAATGAAGTTATTGATTGCGAAAAACATAGAAAATTAAAAACAATAAAAATATTTTTAAGTGAGATTTCTTACATTTTGTTTATTAATACAATATTTACAACTTATATTAATTTAACTTTTACGTAAGGTTACGTATTAATAATTAACCTACAATTTCATTTATCTATATTTTCTAGTTGCGATTAGCTTTAAACTTTCGTTGTATTCTGATTTTTTAATATTTTGATTTATATATAAATATGCATAAATCATCTTAAACTTTGAACGTTAATTATTTTCCAGTTCACAATTTGTAGCTTTTATTTCTTTGTGAACTGCTCTTAGTTATAAATAAGTAAACATAATCCAATTTCCCTAAAATCTTTCAATACTAATTGCTGCCGGGAAGGGGAGCTCATCACTGGCAGTGGATGTGTGTATCTAGATACATTCATGCTTATTGGACTGCTCGCCTTCGGTCGGACTGAGTTCGCTGAGAGGAGCGGAGCGGAGCGGAGGAGCAGAGCGAGTGTCGCGGAATAGCTAGTATAGAAGTGACTCGCGGGTGCGCCGTGGCCTGACGAGCGACCGGGGTCTCTCGGTCTCACTGCGCATTGCGCACTGCGTGCGGAATTTTCTTTCATTTCTTGTTGTTGTTGTGGTTGTTGTTGTTGTTGTTCGAGTTGGGTTCGGTTTGGTGCGGTTCGGTTTTTCGGCGCTGCCTTCAGTCTGTGAGAAAACGTCTAGCTGTTTGGTTGATTTTTTTCGGCGGTTCGGTTGGCTGAGTTGGTCGAGTTTCCACTTTGCCTGGACGGCCTTTGGCTTATCGAACGAATTCATTTTGTTGCGGGTGGCGGCAACCGTCGCGGAAAACTCTGCGCACCCTGAGTGTGTGTACGAGTGTGCGTGCGTGTGTGTGTGTCGTATCTGTATCTGTATGCAGTAAGTGGAAAAGCGCGCTGAGCCATTCACCGCACAGTTAAAAGAAATTTAATTTATTTTTAAGTTATTTATTTTCCTTCGCTCTGTTCGGCACGGTTCAGTACGGTTTGCCTGGCTTTTTGTCGTTTTTATCGGGAATTCTGGATAATCTGAAATGCTGAATGGAAACGTTTGTTGTGTGTGGCAGATATGTTAAGAAATGTGCATGAGATACACACATGCATACAGTCTCCACAACGCAGTGCAAATTGACCGTGAATGTGGATGTTGTTCAAGAGATATACAGATATATATATATAGTGTGCACATGTGAAATGAAATACGAATATTTTGGTGGATAATTGGATAAAGAACCACAAATAAATGTTTGAAGAAAATTTTGGTATACTAAATTGAGTGTGAAATTAGGTGGCAGAAAACCAAATTATGAAACTGATGATAAAATAAAATATAATTTATGTAAAATAAATTAGGCATGATGAAAAAAACTAAATATAAAATGCTGTGAAAAATTTATAAAAATTACATACAAACATAAATATAAATATATATATATATTGTCTATTTATAAAACAAATACATTTTAAAATAATAGTACATTTTTACAACTCTTTCCCTGTAAGTGATATTCCAAGCCAATATCCGTACCTTACCTTACCTTACTATAAAATAAATCAAAAGCCAGTTAACTTACCAAACAAACAGCTTAGCTCCTAAACTGCATCCAACGCTTAAGGAAAGTGTCGAAAATTGGTGTGGGCAGATCTATTCAACGCCTACTAAAAAAAAGCTTTAAACTAGCCGCGGCTCAAAATATTTGAGCTTATCAAAAGCATTTGAATTGCTACTAAAAATAAAGGAGAAGAGAAGCGGCAACGATGGCGTTTTGTCTGTCTGTTTGTCACCAATTTTAATTACCATAAAATATATATATCAGGCCAAAATATCTAACAATTTGTAGAACTTTCTCAAAAATGCAGCACATGTGTCTAGGTGACTTTGCCGCCGTATCTGACAGATACATTTATGAATTTTAATGTGAATGCCTTGCTGCATGTTCGAACCACGCGTCTGTCATAAAAATCCACCAACGATTGTCACTTTCAGAGCATTGCATCTGGACAGCCATCTCAAATTGTATTTTGACTGCGCGACGAGCTATAAAACTAATGACAAGCAACTCTGCTCAGACTACATATTCATAAAAAATAAAAAAATGATCAAGAAAAATTAGCTGCGCACGCGTTAACAAGCCAAAGAAGACTGCAATTGACCCCTCAGGATGTGGAACCTGGCATTCGCGACTATGCATCATATAAACATACTCACACTCATACTCACACACTCATATTCATACTCATACTATGCTGTAGATCCCGACGCTTCTGCCATGGTATTTTTAGATTCCCGAGCGTAAATAATTCATTTTCCAGTCACAGTTGTTGACGTTCGTCGCCCGAAAGTTCCACCAAATGACGCCGAATCGGGGAGTATATAGGGGAAAATAAAACGGGAAATGCTTCCTCCTTCTGTCTCCTGCCTACTGTTGCATGCATATGCATGCCCAAGGGGAACTTCAGTTTTGGTTTCTTTGTAACACCCAAGGGATTTTCGCCGTCGCTGCTGATTTGCATCTAAACTTGAAAGTGTTTTTGCGCCCTATTTGGCCTCTTGATATTTTCTTTATCTTGCTTGTTTTTTCGTTTTTCGTTTTCTTATGTTGGCTAATTTTTATTTTTAAATTGCCCAACAGCATTGCATTGAACTTTGACTGCAATTTCTGAGCATTGCGAAATCATGAACTAGAAATTCCACTTTAGAAATTTGCTATGTGTACGTACATGTATATGTATTGTATATATACCATGTTAGGCTCTGTGGCATGCCACTTAAGCTCCTTTTTTATGGGCGGCCCTCACTTGCCCCAAAAATATAATAAATTTTACTCAGCGCCAACAACGCTTTTGCCGCTGCGCAGTATCAACTGAAGTGGATGCAACTCCGCTCAAACAGAGAATGCAAGAGGGGGAAGGCAACAGGAGGTGGGGGCAGCAACTCAATTAAGTGTCCATAAAAAAATCCAGATACGCTAATCAATGAAATATATATGTATGCATGTACTGGTGCTATATATGAGCAACCAGATCTACAAATTGCTTTGGGATGTGCCAAGCCAACACTTGAAGCAATAGGCTTCTAACAAAAAGATTTATGCTCAACAAGTGCTCAAAACAATTTCCATATTATAATAAAAAAGACCTTTTCAAACCTATAACTTATTATTAGAATAAGCAAATTAATTTAAAACACGAATACATAATATTAAAGAACATAACAATATTTCAACTGCTTAAAAATGTCTATATGTAAACAATTTCTATAAATATTAAATTATATTTAAATATGATTTAATGCAAGACCAAAATTTGACAAATTGCATTAAATATTAAAAAAAAAGCATAATAAAAGAATTAATGATAGTATTTGAACAATCAGCGTAATGCAAGAAAGTCAATGAAAATAAGTTAAATAAGTTTTGATGTATATTGAAATCAAATACTAATCTACAAATCCATTAAAAAACTATAATTGCTTTTAGGTCTCAAAGATCAGGGCTGTGATGGTGTTTGAAATATTTAATTACCCTTTTAAAATTGATAATTAAATACTTATTAAGTGACCTAGAATTAAATGAGCCACTCGAGAGAAATAAAATGCTATATAAATCAACATAAATGATAATAAAACTGAATATATTAATATATTTAATACTTTCACAACAAATGTAATTTCAGTGCATCTAAAACTATTACAGAATTAAGCTGTTTATCCGCTGGAAATGTGATGAATGTGATGTGTGAAAAATATGCCTCGAGAGCAAATTGAAGCGTAATCGAGCGGTATTGAAGTGCGGTGTTAAACTTATATAGATCGCAAAACGGCAGCAGCTTCAAAGCAAAAGGCAGCACCAAAAGACACGTACTGTCTGTCCGTATTGTCATTCAATGCGTCATTCAGTCAGTCAGTCTCACAGTCTATCCGTCTATCCGTCTGTCTGACTGTCTGGCTGTCTATAAGTGTGGCTGTCTATCCGTGTGTCCCTCGAAACTGTCTACGGCTACTGGCCCCCTAGTGCAAACGCATGAGTTCTGTCAACGAAATGACATGCAGCATCTGTCTATGTATCCGTAGTTCTATCCGTAGTCGTTGCCGTAGTCGCAGTCGTTGCCGTAGACCAGGACGTGCTGCTGTGCCTCAGTTGTTGCTATTTTTATGAGCGCACACATACAGCCGCCAATATAGACACGACGACGGATGCGTGGCCCCATGAAAAATCAATTAACACGCAGAATTATTAAAAACGTCGAAAAGGAAAAACAAAAACAACAACAACAACGAATACGAATAGGAAAACGAATAGGAATACGAATACCTAGAGCGAGTCGCAACCGGCTGGGGCACTCGCTGTGATCTTCACTGTAATCTTATAACTTCAAAGCAGCTGCAACGCCATGTCGCGCCTCTGTGGATTTGGATATGGATTCCTGTTGGCCATGCTGCAATTGCTGCACACGGCATCGGCTATGAAAGGTAAGCCAGAACAGTTAATTAAATGTTGCCACTACGCTCTGAAATAAATCGCGGTAGCTGTGACACAGAACTTAATACCGACCATGGCATAAACATGCGATTTATCATGGCAAATGATCAACGCACGATTTATGCTCATTACAAATATGGCCAACCACGAATTGGCCAAAACACACAGTTGCAGATACAGTTCAAGCAGAAGCTCGACAGCTTTTGGCAGCAACGTGGGCAATGTTCAAATTGCATTTACTTAGTTGCCAACAAATAAATAAAAGTCAAAATAAACAGTTGCAAATGGTGCACTCAAGGCAGATACTTCCACACAGCCCACAGCACTGTGGGCAGCCAAATGCCAAAAACTGCCTGACAGTGAAAAACTGCCTAATAAACTTGAAGGAAATGTAAATGTAAAACACGGTAAAGTTTTCAGAGAAGCTTTCACACATTCGACAACTTGTTGCCAAAGCCTGCCGATGTTTGCGCATATTGTGCTGAAATGCATAATAAACTAAGCCATTACTTTCAATTCAAATCTGTCAATAGCTACTCTTTAGCTCTTGTTTCTTCGCTCTTAGACCCCGAACTTTCAAAAAATACAAATGGGTATGTAAAATTAGTGAGAAATGTGTATTACGGCGAGGCAGTATATACTATACTATATATTCTTAATCAGAAAGCGCTGAGTCAATATATGTGTATGTTCGTCTGTTCGTCCGTATGAACACCTAGATTTTGTAAACTAGAGCTAGAAACACCATTTACGAAATATAGGTAACACCATTTACGGAATAAAGGTTTTCCAATGATGTACGCTGATGGAGTTTGTTTTAGATTTTTGATACCTCCTCGTCTTTCCGCCAAAAACCACAGAAGCAAAAATTATTTGGCACTCTCCACCGATGCTGTGAATTGCATTACTATCGGATTAAAAACAGCAAAGATAAGCATAAGACAATTTGCTCAACGATGGTACATTAATTATTGAAACACAATTTTCGGGGTCTTCTACTGTAGGTTATGCCCGACTGTAGCCTTTCGCCAGAATGATCTGCTCCTTCTCCATCTGTTATCTATATATTTATTAAGATTGTAAAGAGAATTCAAATGATTCAATATTTAAATTAATTCCAACTAAACAAACTTTAAAGAATTAAGTTAATTTATTTACAGTATTAGGCATTTAGTTACTTCTAATACATAGCTCAAATATTTTAGCAAGAAAATGCGTCTGTATTTATGCAAATTTAAATAAGGAATGCCTAAGACTTTGCTGTTTGTGTACAGTTTTTGTTTAATTATTTTAATTGTAAAATATCCAGTGTGTTCTTCAAATTTTATTTGTTCTACAATTCCAACAGTTTACTGTGTGTATAAACATAGCGTATTCTTGATCAGATTATGGCCCAATTAAGCAAACTGAAAATAGCAAATGAAAAATACAATTTGCTTGGTTAAAGTAAGCTAATACATGTTTTTTTCACATTGAATATTTGATTTACTCACAAATATTTTTAACTTTTTTTTATGTAACTAAAACTAATTAGTTAATTTAAATATAAAATAACTTTGATCGGATCGCAGTCTTCCTACTCTATTTTTCATAATTTATCTCTCTCGATCTGCCTCTCGCAGCTCTCTCTACCAAGCTGGAGAAAATTCTGGAATTCAAAGCTATTCATACTTGCGATGTTTTTTTATTTTCCTTATCTTTATCTGTTAGGCTCTCTAGCTATCAATTATAGGTAAATCTCCCTGTTGTTCTCTTTGCCCCTATTCAATTTGTGCTTGCTTGCCTTGAATCGTGCCTAATGTGACCAATTGTCTTTGACTTGGGCTTGTGCCAGATTTGTTTTGGCTGTAGGGACTAACTTTCTCAAACGCAATCCGCTCCATGGTAACTGTCCGATCGTAAAATCCAACTACTTAACTACAATGCGCCGTCGCAGTGCACTTAACGCATTTTTCACGCTTGACATTTGACTTGGGGCGCACTTTTGTCGTTGCCTTCGATGTCTGCACTTTGTTGCCATCTTCGCGTTGCTACTTTGTAGCTGCGGCACACCACAAAATGTTGCAAGCAGCTATGGGCACAAACAGTCACACTTATAGAGAATGTTGCCATGCTCTTAATTCTGTACAGTATATATTTAAATATATATATATATATATATATATACTGTATTGTATCTTTAGAGTATATATTTTTGGGGCTGTTGTGGTCTTGGGCGCAAATGTATTTTTATACCCTGTGCCCATTTGAAAAATGGGAAAAACAGGGTTAATAACTTTGTCAGAATGTATGTAACAGGCAGAAGGAGGCGTGGCAGACCCCACAAAGTATATATATTCTTGATCAGGGTGACGAGCTGAGTCGATTTAGCGATGTCCGTCTGTCTGTCTGTCTGTCTGTCTGTCTGTCCGTCCGGATGAGTGCGTAGATCTCGGAAAGTACAAAAGCTAGAGAAGCCGTTTTGGTTGCTATAGGTAGGTGTATTCAATACGCAGATCAAGTTTATTTCAAATCGTTGATGCCACGCCCCCTTTACGCCCAAAAATCAATAAAACTCAAATTTTTAACACAAAAAGTTGAATAACAAGCGTAATATTGAACATAGAAGGTTGTTATTGGGAACATAAGCTCTGATGTATTATATTTAACTATCCTGAAAAGCGCATTGAAATCGGTTGAGAAACACAGGAGATATAAGCTTCACAATAGTTGAACTTAAAAGTTCAAAAACAAGCATAATATTAATCATAATATGTTGTTATTGTTGAATATATACTCTCTTATATCATATATAACTGTCCTGAAAAGCGCATTGAAATCGGTTAATAAACAAAGGAGATATAAGCGCCGTAATACTGCATGCACACGCCGTTGCAGCTCAGCAGCCTTACGCTTGGAATAGTGTGCGAGAGGGATAGCGATACCAAGCACGCTGCTGGTTAAATTATAAACTGTATTTGCGAGCGCGCAGCGCGAGCTGTGGCACAGGGTATAAGACAGTCGGGCCCGTCCGACTGATCTGCTCCGCCCATTCTGGTTAATGATATTTTTAGTTGGCACGTGACGTCACTTTCGAAGACGCAACGCGTTGCATGATTCATGCCAAGAGTCGCCGCGAATTTTCACTTTTTGCTTTATTTGAATTTCCACTGAACTTTTATTTATACAACATAAAAATGTAAATGATTTACAAGCGCAAAGCATGTGCCAATTTTAACACATGTGCAAAGAGATACAAAAGTATCTGTGTGTGGAATAAGTTGAGTATCTGACGAGTCTATATGCTTTTGTGGTTCGGTGCTCTGATTATGCTTTACTGTATACCCTGTGAACATAAAATCAAACGTTTCTGGTACTCGAGAGTCGGTCCATAGATTTATTTACACCTATATAAAGGTGTTTAAAGATGTATACAAATGTGTCTGTAAATGTATCAAATAAACTGAGTACGATCATGTGATGAGCTCCGTGTCGGCGCCACAGTAGTGCCGTCTTCTGATTACTCATTGCTGTATACCCTGTAATCATAAAATTAGATTAAGTGAATAGAACAGCAGGCGATTCAGTGATCTTAAAAGATTTCTGGTGGCGTTGCTTCGAAGCTTAAATACTACAGATAATAATGTATAAGATTTTAAGCATATTTATAATCCCACGGCATTAAATATGATTAGAAACAGAAACAAAAAGCAGATAGAGCAGTTATTCAGACAGCTTCCAAAGTCGATGGCAGATTTACATATATATAAATCTTATATAGCATCCTCTGCATATCGTAAATTTGTCCGCCAAGTCATGCAGAGTACTGAGTACCGGGTGCATTTAGCATTTAAAATGTCAAAAAATGCTTTTTTATTTCTTCTAATGTCCATTGTCATTTGCTGTCATCGCTACCGCAATTGAGTCATGTGAAAATTCGACTTTATGAGTTGCCGATCGTCGATTGTTCATTGTCGCAGCTCGATTATCATTTGTCGCTGATAGACTGCAAGAAGACAATGGGCAAGAGAGGCTAAAAACAGGCCAAAGGCATACTAATAATTGAATTTTATATGGCCCCGGGGTCTAATTAGGGTGCGATGCGACTCCATGCACATTCCACATGTTTATCTGCTTGCGGCTTAGCAAGCCATAAAATCGAATGCTATGGCAAATGGGTTCTTAAATGTGTTTTGCTATATGTTCCATGGCGGGTTTATTTGATTTAAATTGATCTCTAAAGCTATAGAATGGAGTCATAAAATGCTGGCATAAAACACCCCTAGCCACAAAAAACTCTATTGCTTGTGAAAGTGTTTTTAATCAACTATCACCGAGTTATCTGCATGCGCATCCCCAAGATACAATATCGAAAGTGCAATTAAAAGTAAGAGTTGGTCGGGGAATTATGTTCATATAGCCTTGTGTTAACAATTATAATTAATGCATTTATGAATATGTGTCGCAATAAATTCCATTTAACAGCTTAATTTATTTTTATCTTGCTGAGTTCTTTGAAATAATTTCCTTTCCTTGTTACAACTCAGTTAAATTTTCATTATTTCTTGACCCAAACCATACGATGAGTTTAATGCTTGGTACTTGATCAGTTGACCATCTCAATCTATTTCTCAAAAACCTAAGTTAAAATTTGATTCCATTGAATTATGTATTTTTATAACTTTCTATTAATCTGTGTATATTCCTAAAAATAAATAAATATATTTAAGAAATTTCAACTGCAGCTACAATTGGAATCTAGCAAAAGTATTTCAATGATTTTATATAGTATTTAGTTAAATTAGATTATTTATAGTATATATTTTATTTTTGTGATTATCAATTAAAACAACTTTTCTCAAATTAAAGAAGATTTAATTTAATAAATTCAAACAAATTTAAATTATTTCAAAAATTGTGGCAGGCAAAAGATTGTTTAGATCTATTTGTGTAGTAGCTTAGTAACAATGATTAACACAACTAACCACTAATCTTGGTCTGATTGGGTTTTTCTGGGTTTTCTCCATATCCTTGCAGCGAATGCTGGACCTTGTTCTTTTTTCTTTAATTTGAATAATTAATTTTTCTTATCTGATATTTTTAAATTAAATTTTAATTCTAATTTTATTATTTTAATTTTAATTTGTAATTTAATTTCTCTTGGTCGACTGGCCTTAGTCGACTTTAAATAAAATAAAAATAAAAATAAAATAAAATTTTCATACTGCATAAAATTCCAATTAGTTTGAGCTCATACAAACCGTCCAAAACTTCATAAATTTCGAATGCAATTCGCATTAGAGCACGAAGCAGACGCACAAATCACTTGGTAAACTCATAAACTGTGACATTATTAGTGATATTAACCAACGGCAAATGCATGAAAAATTATATATTGTCAATGTCAGATAAAGTTTTGTAATGAATGCCATAACACGAGATACAAGCAAATTTCGAATACCTGCTGCCCACCAGAAGCGCATTAATTAAAATGAATATATAAATAGTAAAAAGGAACAAATGAAGCAGCCGAAAGTTGCTGTGTGGCCATCAAAGTAAAAGCTACCTATACCAGACCATATAACGTGGAGGCGACTCCAACGCTAAACGCGACATATAACTCAAATAAAATAAACATTTGGCCATAACATAAATATACGCTTGGATCGGCCAGCTACTCCATGCTGCATGCCACATGCCGCTGGAGCATGTTGCAGCATAGGCAAAGATAAACATAAATTTCACATTAGATGGATTAAGTGAGAAGCGGGAGGAGGAAGCGGAGTCGAATGCAGTGTGGACCATGTCACATGCCGCCTGGCAAGTTGCAACGCATCTGTTGCCATAATTCTTGCAACGCGCTACTTGCTGCAAGTTATGAGCTGCCAAGGGAGGGGTAGCGGCAAGCTCGGCTGTTGATGTCTCATTTGTTGCAGCAAGCCGTTGACTGGCGAATGCAAATCGCCTTTGTTGCAACTTCCTGAAATGCGGCTTTTGTTTACACACACCCGCGCATCTCTCCAATCGTTACCATATCTTAATCTGGGTCAATGCGTTACATTTGGGAAAGTGTTTCTGTCTTATAGGGTTTTCCGGCAGTATTTTGACGCCTGATTGCTGCTAATTGGCGTCAAAATGGCTCTGCCAACGCAGACGATGCTGACGCCGACGCCGACGCCGACGCCAACAACAATAGAAATTATTTGTTTTCAGCGTTTTGCTTTATTTATCCACTGTTGACTGTTGTCAGCTGCAACAGTATGTGTGTGTCTGCCTGTCTGTGTGTGTGCAACATTTGTATGCAACTGTTTCAACTGTTTATTTAAGCAGCTTGAAAAAATACGTCCAAATACAATACATTTCATGTGGGTTAGGTCAATAGCTAAATATTCAAATAAATTGAATATACAAAATCAATGTTTGTACTACAAATTGAGGCGCCATGTCCGCAGTTTGCCCGCCGTTTAAAATAACTAAAAATTGTAAATGTCTAAACGCCCCAAATGTGACAAATGTACGCTTTAAATAAGTTCTTTCGCAATATTGGGGAACATATGTAAATGAACATTAATCATGTTATTGCCAACGAATTGCTAACGATACTAAAAATCAATAGAATTTTGTATACGCTTACTTTAGAGCAAAGCAAATGGACTATTGGAAGTGTCAAACATCTAAAATTCCTTAAATATAGACAGCGTTTTAGAAATAGTTGTATTATGGATATAAGTATGTATATGGTTCAGCTTCTCATTCGAGTATAATTAATTGTAATTAAATGCAAAAGTTAAAAATAATCACCTTAGTTAACATACCTGCTACTTTTCAGAAACACCTTTTAAGTAAAAAATTTAATTTAATTTAAAACAATAAATAGTAAAATAAATTAATAAAGCCCTGTCATTATGATTGCCAACAAACTGAAAATTAACTTCAAGTTCATGGTTTGGTTTAAAGAAAATTAAGCGCATGCATTTGAAATACCCCTTTTAACCGAGTTGAGCAAAATTTTCTGTTGCATATCTTCGCTGTCATAGTCATAGACTATGTAAATTACAAATTACAGTCTGTATGTGTGGCTGAGGCTGCTGAGTATTTTTGCAGTTTTATCAAGTATATATTTAAATACCTACTACGCCTTTTTCTGGGTGTTGCACAGATTTCCCATTTGCATTAGCATAATACACTCTTTTATTCAAGGTCCAAAAATTTTCGACATTTCGGCTCCAAACCGATTCGGTTCAAATACAGCTTTGGTTTTTATTCTAGGATAGCTTTCTTGTATATCTCTTGTCTAACGAAGAGTGGAAAAATCCAACTTTAATACCCTATCTAAAGTTTACCCTGTCAACAGATAAATGAGGGCAGCAGATATTAGCAAAGAGGCGGCAAGTGTACAGCTAATTAAGGCAAATCAAGTACAAGATACATCTATCGATACGCGTAGATAAATAAATATGTAGATTGGCTGACAGAGTGCACAGACATTGACTGACAGCTGGCCAACAACTGGACAAATGTTGTAACTACTTGAACGAGCACTTTTTCTAATGCTTAGCACGATTGCCAATCATTGGGCACCCTGCTCTTTCTACCAACTAGATGTATGTGCGATATCTGATGAAACGTCCATTTCAATTTGATTTTGAAATTCTTGCAGTTTCGCTGTTTGGCGATGGGCTTGTGTCGATGCCGCTGCAGGAGGCCAAAATGTCAACGAATATACGCGTTAAGTTTCGCACCAAGCAGGAGGATGCATTTCTCTTTCTGGCAGCCGGTCGCACCGATTACTGCCTGCTGCGCCTGGAGAATGGCCTCATTAGTTTCAGCTATAAAATTGAACGGGATATGGTACAGGTAAGCTCACATGCACACCACATAACGTACATAACTCAACCTGATCTAACTGATGGCGATTCCTGTTGCAGCTGCGTTCGCCCAAGAAGCAGAAACTTAACGACTTGGAGTGGCACGATGTGGCCGTGCAGCGTTTCGAAAATAATGTTACCCTACAGGTGGACGGTCATATTATGCGCAAACAGCTGCCTGGCGATCTGGCTGCATTGAATGTGCATTTTGGCACATTTCTTGGCGGCGTTGGCGATTTTACGGCTGAGTTTCTCAGCGATGTCATTGGCTTTCGCGGCTGCATATCGGATGTGAGTGGCATTAACAATTGTCAATTGGCTCGCGGCTGATTCTATTACGTATTATATGGCAGGTCTTTTACAACAACATCAACATCATAAAACGTGCCAAAGATCGCACGGGCCACACGACCAGCACGGGCGTCGCCTGGATATGCAGCAACGAGTTCGATGGGGGAATACAGGATAGCATCAGTTACTTGAGCAACGATTCCTTTGCGCTCATGCTCAAGGAATCCCATTCCGTAGGAGAAAGGTAACTGATGGAAAATAGAAGAACTCTGCATTTACATGCTGATGTCTTGTGACTTAACTTTTTCATGCAGTTTTTGTTTGTTGGCAAGAGGTGAAGAGGGCTGAAACCCATGATGCCGCGAGGGTTTTCTCCTGTTTTGCTTTGCCTTATTGCGATTGTTTGTAAACACAGAGTTGCACGCGCGTAAGCACAGGGTTGCATGTAATCAAATCACTTATCGATAATCACATTAACATATGTAATCGATAAATGAGTAACCGAAAGAAAAACTGCATGAAAAAGCTGAGTCAAAAAACAGCAGCTTATAAAAGCGACATGAATTCCGAAGACGTTTGAACACGGAATCGAAAAAAAAAAAAGCTGCGTGATAAAAGATCAGCGTGTAAACGCGGACCAAAATTGCAGATTGCACTTACTTTAGAATCTATGATATTCCATTCACAGTCTCTCATTTCAATTTCGCACCATGACGGATTCGGGCACCATCTTCTTCAATGGCGGCTATGACTTTGTGCTGCTGGAGGTTGAGGATGAGAAGCTGAAGTTGACTTTCAATAAGGCCGGCAGCTTAGTGCAGTTCATGACAAATGAGACCATATCCGATGGCAAGTGGCATCGCGTGCTGCTGCGCTATGATGCCACCATGGCTGAGCTGCTGCTGGACGACGCAACCTTGGCTTATCGTGGCCAACACGATAATGATACCAAGGCCAGCATCAATCTTGAGAAGAGCGTCTTCTTTGGCGGCGTCCAGGAGGACATGCGGCGTCGTCTAATCAACAAAGGTCTGCGCATCAATGAGCTCAGCTTCAAAGGCTGCATGCGCAATCTTCAGGTGAACAACTTGCCGCTGGGCTTTGGTGAGATGACCATTTCTCGCAACCTAGCTCTCAGTTGTGTGTGGAAGTACCCGTGTATCGAGCATAGTCCGTGCCTGAAGAGCGGCATCTGCAGTCAGCATGGCGTGGATGAATTTATCTGCTATTGCGATCAGTCCTACTGCATCAAGGCCGACTTTCAGGGACCCTTCAAGGTAAGCTGGCTTAGTAGATCTTTAACTAAAGGTCAATGTAATTCTATTTCACTCTTGCAGATCTTCACGGAAACCAGTCCAGAGCTGGAGCTGCTGTATATTTCCCCCATGCAACTGCTGGAGGGCGGCAACGCTTTTCTAACCCCGCACATTATTGATGTGCTGCTCGATACGCGGCGCTATCCCAGTCTGAATGAGCACTCGATTGCCTTTCATGTGGTGCAACAGCCCAAGTACGGACAGCTGCTGCAATACTCTCCGGAGAAGTCCAACTTTGTGCCCTGCCGCACGTTTAATCTCGTTGATTTGGCCACGGATAAACTGAAGTATGTGCACAATGGCTTAGAGAACTTCAACGATCATGCCACGCTGGATATGCAAATCTTTGGAGATGTGCACAAAATACCCGAGAATATTCTGGGCAAACATCGTTTCCTCCTACATGCAAATATAACCGCTGTGAATGATCCCCCTCAGCTGCAGTTGAACTCCCACAAGATGCTGCGTGTCATAGAGGGCATTGAGCGTCTACTGGATGTGGATCTTTTAAACATAGTTGATCCGGATAGCGAGCCTGTTGATCTGATTTACACCATCATGCCTTCATCTAATCCCCAAGAGGCATTTGGCCGCTTTCTGGTGGCTGGCATGCACACCATGACCTTCTCCCAGGCGGATGTGAATGAAGGCAAGGTCTCATTCCTATACAATTCCACCACAACCGAGTCCCTTAGCTACCAGCTGCTGATGCACGTCTCCGATGGCATTGAAACCAGCGACACCGTCTATCTGCCCGTCTCGGTGCATCCCCTTGAGCTGCGCGTTGTCAATAATACAGGCCTCATCATGATACACAAGAGCTCGCTGCTTATTACAACCGCCAATCTCTCGATTAGCACCAATGCCGTGGACGAGCACATTGACATACGCTATGACGTGGTCAAGCCCCCTCAGCACGGCGTGCTCCAGCGTCTGCGACAGATCGACGGTTCCTGGGTCAACGTGGAATGGTTCACCGACAGTCAACTGCTGCTGGGCCACATTCGATATCTGCACAACAGCGAATTCCCTTGGCAAGACGAATTTAAGGTGAGTACACAGAGATTTGGTTCAGAAAAATCGTAATTGACTCGAAAATAAATTCCTCAAATCAAGGAAATCCGAATTTATTGATATTTAATATTTCCTAACACAGGTTAAAATATTTATATTTAAATTATAGAGTTTGAAGTTATATTAATTTGTATTTTGCGATTAAATTAGTTTGTCCAAAAATAGTAATATCTAAATTGTGCTATTGTAGGCATTCCGTAATTAGACCCTTTACTTTAAAAAAGTAAAAAGGGTCTATTAGTTTAGTGCAAAGAGGAAATGTGTGTAACACCCAGAAGGAGGCGTGGCAGACCCCACAAAGTATATATATTCTTGATCAGGACGACAAGACGAGTCGATATAGCCATGTCCGTCTGTCCGTCTGTCCGTCTGTCCGTCTGTCTGTCTGTCCGTCTGTCCGTCTGTCCGTCTGTCTGTCTGTATGAACACCTAGATCTCAGCAACTATAAGAGCTAGAGACACCATATTCGGGGTTTAGATTCTCCTAATCAGTAAGCAGCACGAGTTTGTTTTAGATTTTGGATACCTCCCCCCTTCCCCCGCAAACCGCAAAAAGCTACTGCAGCCACAGTTTTAAAGCTATTGATTTGTAATTTGGTATTAAACTAGTTTATGACATTCTCTATCGACGCTGTGAATTTTGTTTCGATCGGATAAACAGCGAACATATGCCACAGACAATTTGCCGCACTAGGCAGAGGGGGGGTGGTGTGCCTTGCATACGCGGGTAGCTTAGTGTGTGTGCGTCTGTTTGTGTTTGTATGTACATATACTCAAAGTAAAGGGTCTCCTACTGTCGGTTACGTCCGACTGTAGCCTCCGTCCCACTGATCTGCCCCGTCCCTATATTTTTATTATTAATCTAAATTATTGATAAAATCACTTTTTATTTAAGTTGTGTGTTATTTTCGTTTAAAATTGGTTTTACTTAAGAGTATATTAAGTGCGAATTTTTTTATTTTTCCACTAAGTCCACAAACATAAGTTAATTATTTCCTTACTCCACTTGCAGTTTATTGCCTCCTTTGGCTTTGTGACCACCCAAACCTTTGACTTTCGGATAACATTCACACGTCTGCGTATTGCGAGCAGTTCACCTGCTATCATTGCCATCAATGGCACTCGGGAGATACTGCTGACCAGCAACCTGTTGAACTACGAGACAGTGCCCATTGGCAGTTTTCCACGTAATGTCATCTATAAGATTATCCAGCCTACTAAGTATGGCGGCATCTTTCTGGATGGGTCTCGTAAGGCGGCCAAGCAAATGGACTCGTTCACCCAGCAGGATATTGATAAGCGTCGCATTCGCTATAGGACCCACCACAGCTGCTACTCGAGCTTTACGGATCATCTGGAGTTTGTGGTATCCGTTGCAGAGTGCGATGATGTTGAGGGCAAGCTGCAGATTATTTTCAATCCGTTGCAGGAGCTTATTCACAAGTTGCACTATCAAAAGTATGAGGTGCTGCAGGTGCAGGAGGGTGAACGCGCTTTGATCACCAAGAATCACTTCGAGATTCGCTTCAACATCTATGAGAGTTTGCAGTTTTTAGTTTCTGTACCGCCAGATCATGGCCTGGTGTGCAAGTACGATGAACAAACAGGGTTAACTACGCCTGTCGATCAGTTCACACTGGAGCAGTTGTTCCGCAATGATATATACTATTGCCACGATGATACGGAGTCCACGGTGGACGGGTTCGAGCTGCTTATACTGTCGGGCGATGAAACAGATCTGCAATTTGTGGCCAACATAGAAGTGCACATCAAGCTGGTGAACGATAATGAACCCTATCGAACAGCAGTGGAACGTGTCTTCCATGTGGTACGCAATGGCATACGCACTCTCAATCCAAGCACCCTGCAGTACCTCGATGCGGATGTGAATACCAATCAAACTGACATACACTACACACACGTGTCCAGCACGAATGGCGCATTCTATAAATCTGGGCACTTCATAGACACCTTTAGCCAGGATGACATTGCCAATCGTAGAATTCTGTTTCAACATAGTGGACCCGATGTGGGTACGGCCTCATTCATAGTCACTGATCGTCAGCATGAGGTGAATGGTCAGCTGGAGATACGAGCATCAGATCCGTTTGTCTCCATGCTGCCCGCAAATGCATCCATTGTGCAGGAGGGGAAATACGTCGTACTCAAGAACAAGGATTTCGTATTGGAGACCAATCTGGATATGAAGCTCGATGAGATCTACTATGAGGTGATCAAGCCACCTTCGTACGGCATACTCATGTATCTGAGTGGTCAACGGGCAGAGAATGGCACTACAATGCATAAGGTGACCAATTTCACTTCGCTGGGTAACTTCACTCACTTGGATATCGAACGTGAACGTTTGGTGTATTGGAATACGGAGATAGCTTCGATGGATAAAGTGAGGTATGATTTGAAAGTGCTTTAACCGATAATGCAAATGCTGATGTAAGTCTATTCAACTCTACAGATATCGTGTGCATATTAAGAATATAACTGCCGAGGGTGAAATTATCTTCCGCATATATCCCTCCGCCTACTGGGAGCCGCTGCAGGTGAAACAGAATCATACGCTCTATGTGGAGGAGTCGACGAGCGTGCTTATCTCACGCGATATACTGGAGGTAATTGCAAACCAAATAAGAGTATATTAAGTATTAATCTTTCCTGGTTTATTATAGGTTGTTCACCCAAACATATCACCTGGAGACATTACATTCTTAGTGACGTCTTCGCCAATGCATGGCTATTTGGAAATGCAGTCCATGTCTTTTGACGACGAATATAACTGCAAGGTCTTTGATCAGTCCTCGGTAAACACCGAAAAAATGTTCTATATACAAGCTGGCGTTAATCAATCCTCGGATTACTTTGTTTTCGATGTGACCAATGGCATCACCTGGCTGCGTCAGCTGATGCTGAAGATTGTCATAATACCCGAGAAGCTCTACATGCACACGAATGTTATCTCAGTGGTGGAGGGCAAGATGGTGCAGCTAAGCGCTACGGACATACAGCCCTATTCAGAATATTATCGGGGCAAGATTTTGGAGTACATAGTCACCATTACTCCCAATTCGGGTCACATACTCGCTGGCAGCTCCAAAGTAAAGCGTTTTACGCAGAAGCAATTGGAACAGGGTAGCATACAGTACGTACATAATGGCAGTGAGAACAGTACGGATAGTCTCACCATGGTGGCCATGGCCAGGAACAAGGAGAGCGTGCCCTTTGAGCTGGAGCTTAATGTGATACCCGTCAATGATGAGGAGCCCATGATGGTCACAAATACCGGGCTGCAAGTTTGGAACGGCGGCCGTTATGTTATCAAGAATACAGATCTATGTAAGTTGTGAGATAAGGCTGCCGTTATACTATATTTATACTACTTTTTCTTCTCTCTAGTGGCTCAGGATTACGATACACCGCCGGAGAATCTTACTTACATGGTACACCATATTTATGGCGGTTATCTGGCTGAGAAGTCTGCCACCCTGCATAAGATTGAATACTTTACCCAGGCACAGATCAATGCCGAGAAAGTCTACTTTGTGCACGATGCCAATTCACGCAAGAATGAACTGTCCTTTGTGGTTTCCGATGGACTGTTTAATACTACCACACAGCTGCTGAACATCGAGATTAAACCAATTGAAATTCTGCTTGAACACAATGAAAATCTGCATGTGTTCCCGCTCACCAAGAAGCAAATTCTGCGTGGTCATTTGCACTTCAAGTGCTCGGATGAAGAGCGTGAGATTCGTTACAATATCACAGTGCCTCCCATTCTGGGCAGACTTGTCAATGAATATCTGGGCGATGGACATGCCAAGGAGATAAGCGAATTCACCCAAAACGATATAGACAATGGACACATCTTCTATGAGCACACAGCAGTCAGAATGGAGTTCCGCATAAATGATTCTTTCTATTTTGATGTGATTGCAGAGCGTAGCGATCGCTTATTGGATCAAAAGTTTAATATCGAAATATCTGTATCATCTGGAGGCTTACTACGATTCTTGCCGGTTTCAAAGTTAACCGTTGATGAGGGTGGATCAGTGCCCATTAACTTGGATTTCTCCAAGATATTGGAATACCTTAAGACACGCGCCGGCATCAACAATCCAGAATTGTTCATAGAAGCAGCAGAGAAACCAACACATGGCAGCATTGGGCTGGGTCATGAGTTCAAGTCCATGCAGCGATATCATCCAAGTGATTTCTTTACCAAGAAAGTTTATTATATACACGATCATACGGATACCTTAGAGGATACCATACTTATGGGAGTCTACCTGACACAGGGGTAAGAGAACTTATTACAAATGTTTCTCTTTTAGCTAATATGATTCTTGTTTTAACAGCAACATCTTCTTGTGCAATCTGACAATCCCCGTTTCAATCAACCCTATCAACGATCAGCCTTTTCAGCTAATTACCCACCTGCCCCAAATGGTTGTCGTCGAAGGCGAGAATCGCACGATAACACGCAACGTGCTGCTCACCGAGGACAAGGACACGCCCCCCGAGGAGATCATTTATGATGTGATGAGTGGACCCACGCTGGGCGTGCTCAAGAAGCTCAACAACGATGGCCAGGCCGAGGAGCTGCTGGCGTTCTCCAATCAGTTTACCCAAGCGGATATCAACAACGATCGCATTATCTATGTGCACTTTGGCCAGCCGCAGTCAACGACCTTCTGCTTCACCGTAACGGATGGACAGTTTAATCCTGCCTATGAGATATTCACGATTAAAGTGGCACCTATAAGTCTACTACCAGCTGGCAACCAGACTCCAGTCAGCCTGCAACAAGGTGCAACCAGTGCGTCCATGAGGCTGGAACATATTGGCCTCAGCACCAACGTGAAAGTAAATCGCCTGGCCTACAATATAACCAATTCTCCGCTCTACGGCATTATACTGTTTAAGCACCAACCGACGCTGAGGTTCAATCAGCAGCAGCTGGAAACCTCACAGATTACGTACATGCAAACAGATCTCAATAGATCCAACGACACGTTCCAGGTTAGCGCCTACGTGCCCGGCACCCACTACGCTGCTCAGGTGGACGTTGTGGTGAATGTGGAGCCGGTTATCAAGATAAATGACCTTGCCATGCGTGAGGCAGAGTCCACATCGAGTGCGGCCGGTGGCAAGATCAGGCTAAGCAGCTCTTTGGTCAACGACAATCCGCTCTCACTGAAGCTCAACAAGTTCAATCCCAAGTTCATCATCACCCGCATGCCGGCCACGGGTCAACTGCGCAAGATCATACGCAGCAGCAGCAACGGAGCCACGACGGGACCTCCAGGCTCCGACGCACAGAATGAACGCTCCACGAATATATTCTCGTACAAGGAACTGAGGAGCGGCGTCGTCTACTTTGTGCCCCACACCTCAGTGGACGACACGGAGGCGGACAGCGACAGCTTCGACTATCAGCTGCTGATCAAAACGGTGCAGCCGGCACAGGCCACGGTTGCCATTGAGTATCGGGCGCAGGTGCACGAAACGGAGACTGTGCATCTGGGCAATGCGGATATATCCATTAACTATCTGGCAGTCGGCTGTGCCGTCTTCATACTGCTGATATGCCTGCTCATCATCATGCTCTTGCTAAAGATGAGAAACATGCGCAGGCGCAAGGCGGACATCTCCAAGGATCAGCCGCCGGCCCTGCCTTGTCCGCCGGATCTGACCTCGGTGAGTCCACAGCATCATCATCACCATCATCATCATTATGCCAGCTCCGAGGCAGACTCCGTGCCTGCAACTGGGAACTCAACGCCGCTTCCGGGCTTCAGCAATATTCCGCACTGCAAGATTATACCCGTGGAGTCCTACAAGCACGAGTACCCCGACTACGATCCGGACGAGGAGGAAACGGATGATCAGTGCGATGCACAGCAAATGATGTTGCCGCAGCGCTATAATCCATATCATGTAGACCACGATGCGTGGAGTTCATCATGCGATATGGCCAACGATTTCGCAGGCTACGCTTCCGTTCCGCAGAGCATATCCATATCCGGTTCGGTCAGTTCGCCCCCCTCGGCGCCGCCCACAAATCCGCTGCTGCGTAGGAATCAGTATTGGGTCTAAATGGAAGAGATTTTGGCATATTAGTCTTAACTTATTTATTTAGGTTTAGACTGGCGTAGATATGTATGTTTAAGGCTGATTTATGAGATTCGTGCGTGTTAGTCGTAAGCAAATGGACTTTGTTAGTTTTTATTATGCATTTGACCATATTAACTTATAGTATACAAACAAAAACTTAATTGAATTCAGCGTATAATCACAAATTTGCCATATAAGCACCTATTTAAATTTAGTTAGGAGTTTTACTCGTTAGCTATCAAACGTTTGCCAACTTTCAATATTAGTTTTAAGTTATACTGTTAGAGAGCGGTGTAAAATGCGAATATTTAAAATAAATGACAATACTTTTAAGAATTTAATAGCGGTAAATTTTTATTTTTCTCGGTCGTTTGGGCAATTTCAAAAACGATTGCTACTGCTAAACACACTTTGCAACACTGTTGTGCTTATTGGCCGACCACCACAATTCATCGAAAATATCAACTAGCCTATCGACACAGCAGCCAGTGCTATTGTGCGACCGCCACAATGTATCGAAAATACCGCGCTGGGCGCAAAAATACAAATTGTGATTTGAATGTAAATGTAGTATATTGATTTGTTTAAGGCCATTCAGTGCTTAAACTAACTTAATTATCATAGTAAACAATATCAATTAGAAGACTTGCTTTAAAAACTAAAAATATCACTAGTTTCAATGTGATGCACACTGTTCCGTTTGCATTTTAAGTAGTGTTCAAATGTATTCTCAGAAGGCATTCGGCGCTGTGACCCCTGCCGGCTTCTCAGCAACTGGCGTTACGACCATTGCCTGGTTATCATATCCATATCCGTAGCCAATTTCGGTGACCACGGTCGTTGGTGTTGTGCTGTTCTCAGCCGGGTATCGAGTGCTCACTGGCGTCGCCATGGTCACCACGGACCCTTCCGCAGCGCCTGGTCATAAAATGGGAAATAAAATAAATGATTGCTCACAGGTAGGCAGAACGGACTTACCTGCCACACTGTAGATCTGCGAAGGGGCACGCTCGACGTCCTGGTGTATGGCATTGAGATTCTGTATCGTAGTCGCGTTGAGATCCTTGCCATTGACGTGGCTTTGTTGCGGCTTGGACATCATCCTGGCCAGCAACTGTTGCATGCAGCGCTTGTGTCTCAGCCACCTGAGGCACTTGACCAGATAGCGAATGGCAATCAGCACCAGCAGAATGGACAGCAGCAACAGAATCAGATGCTGAGTGCTCTGTATGTTGTGTATCTCAGCCTTGAGCGGCTCAAAACTGTTGTATGCTGCGAAATAGAATTTAATTGACGAATTGTGTTTGTTTAGCATCGAGTTTCAAGTCAACTGAAGATCGTTAAGCAACCCTAGGTCCGTGAATGAATTTCCAGCTGAGCTAAGCAGTTTGTAACCCTTCTGATCCACTAAATAAACTAACCTGACCTAATGTACATTCCTAAGCGAGCAATAAACCAGAATGGGCGAGGCCAAACAGTCAGACGAGCCAGACTGTAGAATACCCTGTACCCTACAATTTAAACAAATTTTAGATATACAGTAGAATCCGGTTATAACGACGCCGCTTATAGCGTCCGTCCGGTTATTGCGACGAAAACTCGATGGCTTGGTTGGTCCCCATACAAACTTATATGAAAGGGCCTCCGTTTTTAGCGTCAAACCGCTTATACCGACGAGATTTTTCACAATTCAACCGGATATTGCGACGTGCCGAACAAAAAAAAAACTTTAAAAGAGGAAAATTTGATTTCTTTAACAATGCTAAAAGAAGCAAACAAAATCATGGATTTTGTGTTTTTTTCAATACGAAAAAGAAACAAAATCATGGATTTTGTCTTCCGGATATAACGACGTAAAATCGTCGGTCCCTTGAAAGTCGCTATAACCGGATTCTACTGTAATTTCAAAATATATTAAATATAATTTGACAATATTTTAAATATAATATAAACAATATCATACAAAGCGCAGCAGCAATGCTTCTTCTTACTTTTTTCTCTAGCGCTGCTAGAGGACGAGCAAGGCAAGGCTTGCAATGTTGTTTCGTTATTAACTTCTGTGTTTATTAAACGATTTCAATGCGCTTTACAGAATTGATAAATATAATAGTAGAGAATATATATTTTGAATTATAATCTTCTATGTGCTTTATTACGCTTGTTATTCGGCATCTAATGGGGTTTTTATCGATTAGGATGTTAAGGGGCGTGGCATGTCAAATTTCAAAAAATATAGCTGATCTGCGTATGTACCTATACCTCCGTATATACCTATCTACACTCCGAAAATGTTATTGTTTTCGAGATGTCAGATTTCATTCAGACAGACATGGCTATATAGACTCAGCTCGTCGTGGTGTCTGCCACGCCTTCTTCTGTTTGCTACATACATTCTCCCAAAGTTATTAACCAAACAAAGTTATTGCCCATTTCATGTTTACAGGGTATAAAAGCTCTGTCTCAGAACATGTTTATTTGTGCAAGTCAAACAAAAGGCTGCTAACTGGGCAATAAAGCTCAAATTTATCATTATCTGTGTAGGTATAGTTTAATGGAGCCCTATGAACAGCCAGTTTACTTGCGCGAAACCTGCATTGTTAGCATAGTCAATAGACAATGAGCTAATCAAAGTGTTGGGCAACTGCAATTAGCTGCAACGAATGGAAAACCCAACGAATTAATTCTATCGGAGCCAAGACTTGAGCTTATGATGTAATCGTAATCGGTGCACTCACCTGGACACTCCTTGGCGCAGGTATCCGCGTGATGATTGTGCGAATCGGCGTTGCAAATCTTCTCACAGGGCGAACAGTCCTCCGTGAAGGTGTCGCAGTATTCGTTCATCGAATGGCAGACCTTGCCGTGGCAGTCCCGGACGCCAGTGCTGCCATCCTGGGCGGCGGTGACCAGCGAGAAGCTGGGCAGCACTGAAGCCCCAATGGAGAGTGTCAGTGGACGCATCTCCTTGCCGGACATTGAAGAGTTGTTGAAATGTTGTGATGTTTAGTTGTTGGTTATGTTTGTTGTTATTCACAGCAGTATTTGAGACGCTGCTGAAGTTGTTGTTGTTGCTTTGCTGCGATTTGGCTATGATTCATCACAACTTCCCCCCACTACCAGCCACGCTGCTCCTTTGTTGGCCTGGCTTCTTGCTTTAATTGTTAGCCAAGCTGCGAGTTGAGTGTGTGTGTGTGTGTGTGTGAGAGTGCGTGCGTGTGTGTGTATCTGTGTGAGCTGCTCTTCAAACGAGTTTAACTTGGCTTAATTGCTGCACTTGCTGTGCAGTGGGAATACCGAAACACTTATCAATTGTAATGTATTTAGTTTGGTATATTTTGCACGCTTTCTTTTATTTATTTTGATATTTGGTAAAAAACAAAACACAAATTTGTTGCGTATTTTCGTCAGCCGACTCAGCGACTCGCTTTGAGCCACACTCAACTCGTAACTGGCAACAGCGACGATCGCGCGTCGTAGTGTTACCAACCAGCGCTCGAGACACTCACAGATACACTCAGATACACACAGATACACTCACACATGCCCGCACAGAGGCAGCTAGAAGACACACACTCACGCATACTGCCTCGGCAAATGTGTTCGACTTGACTTTTGTTTATTTTTGTTTACCGATCTCCCTCACATGCACAAAAGTATCTTGTATCTGTAGCTGTCGCTCTGACTGGCAGGTAACTGATTTCCAGCTAGCTATAGATACATATATATATTTGTAGCTGAGATACATTCTCAAAATATATATAAATTGAGTGAAGTTATTCGTGCATACTTTGTACCCGGCGTACTGAGAACAATTTCTATTACTTTTTGCAACAGGAACAAGTGCATAAAATTGTGTCACAGCATTTGATTAAAACAGCTGAGAACACGTCATAGACATGGTCTGATTCATTAACAGTTTTTGTGAATGAATTTAAGCCCAATGCAAATAAATAATATATACGATTCTCTAACCTATAGAAACACTTGAAACTGACATTGAGCTTGCCTTCCTTTAAACACTTACAAATATTTATAAACACTTGACGTCATGTGTCTACAAATATTTTTAATAACAATTGTTACGAGTATTATTGGCTTTTGTATTTGTTTTCTTCTTGAACCGAGCAAAAACCTGTTTTCTTCTGATGCGCCCCTCACCCACGTTTGCCCACTTTGACTTGGCCTACAGCATTTTCTTCGCGAGCTTTGAACATTTGGCATTTTTCCAGCGAACGGCAGCATATACGTTTACAAATTTAAATTCTTTCATGAATAGTACTAGCATAATCTGTACGGTTATTTTTTTGTTTGCCATTGCAATTATTATTAAATTTGTTGGTTTATTTTTCGCGCTTCTTATTCAAAAAATGTTTGATTCCCCTGTTCGATGCAACTTCTGTGGTTTTGGTTGCGAGCAACAACATATTGCTAGAAGGAGGAGCGAACTCATTCTTGCGCGACTGGCTGGCATCAAACTCAAACTGCTGGTGCTGTTTAAAAAAAAAAAACCGTTACAAAACAACTTTAATAAACTGCGATGTGCTTGTCATTGCATAATTATTGTTATAATTATTTACATATTACATTTTTTAATTACTGTGGAATTTGTCGGCATATATCGCGCTTCTTATCTAAAAATATTAGATGCAACTTGTGTGCCTTTTGGCGCAGGCAACAACAACATGCGAACTCATACTTGTGCGGTTGGCCAGCATCGAACTCATACCTGTTGAATTTAAGCAGGTTCAAAAAAGAGCCGCCAGATGGCGCAAGTACGGCTTGGCAGCACTTTTTGTTTACAATTTTATCGGTTAAACATTCAAATTTTTAAATTGTTACTTGTGCAAACTTATGCACAAAATGGCAAGCAATTTATATAATATTTCAAATATTTACATTAAATTCGATACATGCTCATAGAATCATGAGCATTTGCAATTGAATAGCTCGATAAGTTATTTTGGTATTAATAAAATACACATGTTGCTTGCAACCTATCGATAGGCCAGCCAGCAGCCAGCTATCGCTCCGCTCGGCATTCGCAGAGCGGCTTTTGCTTGAGGCGGGCTGTGAGCGCGTAAACGCGGAGGGTTCGATTAACGCAGTGCTGCCTATTGAAAACAACGAGTTCTTTCGGGCCGATAGAAAATTGCAGCTGCCTGAAAGACGCGCGCTGCTGTTAGTTTGTTTGTGTTGGTGGAGTTGGTGTGAAATTTATAAATAAATCGCATGGCGTGAAAGTGAAATGCGTTGCAGGCAGCAAACATAACTAAATGCGAGATACACACACACACACACACGAGTCACGCACACCTATGCGTGTTCACACATTATAAACAAGAGCGACGCAATTAAGTGAAAAGTATTTCTATAACCAAGTCAGGTTTCTACCACATCGTTGTTTATCTATTCAAAAGCGACGCGCTCTCGCAACAAGTTCATTCGGCCGGAAGGTGCGGCAGCATCAAAACCCAACAAAAAACAAAAACAGCAACAACAACAAAGCGTCCTTGAGCGCACAAATTAAACACCTGCTCAGCTGCAACATAAGCAACAACAACAACAACAACAATTAACCGTTGTCTCTCTAATTGAAAAAATGAATAATTTCACCACCACAACAGCCGCCGTGCCCAAAAAGGAATCGCTGCCTCGATCAGGACACGTTAATGAGGGTAAGCAACAACAACAACAATCACAACAACAACAACCACAACAACAACAATCACAACAACAACAACCACAACACTCGCATGCACATCAACAAAGCCTGTTGCATGGAATCTGTTCACTGGTTTCCTCTGCCTCACTGAACAAAGTATATAATTTCAAACTGATTGGCCCGATTCCGACACTGAGCCCCTCCCTCCCTGCGAAATAGAGTTGTTCGGCTTACTTCAGATTACAAATTTGGTTCTTTAGTTCCATTTTTGTTCACTTCTTATCACTGTTCTCAAATCCGTTTTTTCCCGCCAGATCTGGCTGTTTTTGAAGAGCGTTCGCTTGAAAATTTGTTTAACTGCGAGAACCATAATTTTTCCCTTGTTTTAAATTTTGTTTTAGCTTTTTGTCAGCTTTTTCTTAAATTTAAAAAATGTATGCTAAAATACAAAACAACAATAGGCCTTTTGTTATTACTTTGATCAATATAAGCCCATAATTTAAAGCACATACAGAAGAATCCGGTTATAACGACGCCGCTTATAGCGTCTGTCCGGTTATTGCGACGAAAACTCGATGGTTTGGTTGGTCCCCATACAAACTTATATGAAAGGGCCTCCGCTTAGAACGTCTCCGCTTTTAGCGACAAACCGCTTATAACGACGAGATTTTTCAATTTCAATTCAATTTTTCATTTCAATTCAACCGGATATTGCGACGTGCCGAACAAAAAAAAAAACTTTAAAGAGGAAAATTTGATTTCTTTAACAATGCTAAAAGAAGCAAACAAAATCATGGATTTTGTGTTTTTTCAATACGAAAAAGAAACAAAATCATGTATTTTGTCTTCCGGATATAACGACGTAAAATCGTCAGTCCCTTGAATGTCGCTATAACCGGTTTCTACTGTACTTAAAAAAGCTGTATTCCCAATATTTTTTCGAATTTTTATACCCTGTACCCATTGAAAATGGGAAAAACAGGTTTAATAACTTTGTGCAAATGCATGTAACAGGCAGAAGGAGGCGTGGCAGACCCCACAAACTATATATATTCTTGATCAGGGAGACGAGCTGAGTCGATTTAGCCCTGTCTGTCTGTCTGGCCGTCTGTATGAACGCGTCGATTTCGGAAACTACAAAAGCTAGAGCTGCCAATTTTGACATGTAGGTAGATAAATAACGTACGCAGATCAGGTTTATTTCAAATCTTGGATGCCACGCCCCTGCCGCCCACAATGAATAAAATAAAATACATTCGCCTATTAAAGAGCTAAGCTATTTACATAAATTATGTTTTCAGTAGTTGGTAGGTCTATATCATACGCAGATGAGGCTTTTTTTAAATTTTTGATGCCACGCCCCTTTTACGCCCTAATCAAAAAAAAACCGAATACCAAGCGTAATATTAAACATAGAATGTTGTTATTTGAAATATATACTCTCTTTCATTATATTTAACTATCCTGAGAAGCGCATTGAAATCGGTTGATAAATACAGGTTGATAATACAGTTATTAGCGAAACAATATTGCAGGCGGCAAATCGCCGCCTCTAGCAGCGCGGCCGTTTGTACGTTTTGTATGACATTTGAAATATAGGGTACAGGGTATTCTACAGTCGGGCCTGTCCGACTGATCTGCTCCGTCCAAATTTTTTTTTTTAAATTTTTTTTGTGCTTTTCCAGCTTAAAAGAAAACCTTTTAATTATTAATTTTTTTGTTTAACTAGTTTAATTAGTAATATCACTTTTTGTAAAGGGATTTGTTCGCTTTATTATGCCAAATATAAATCGGTTTTTCCAAAGTATATAATGGATATGTCTTCCTAAAAAATTTTTATATTATTTGTATGATTGCTTAAAAAGATGAGTACGATTAAAGACGAAAGGTGTTACAGTCGAACAAACTAGACAAATGTATGATTAAACTAGTATTCAAACTAAATTGTTGATCTGAATTAAACCGTTCTTTGAACTGCAATCAGCTTCTTACTTCAGTCTGAGGAACCATTTATTAAATTAAATTAATTTAAATACATATATTAATTACTAATTAAATACAATTTTAAAAGTTTTTTATTGTTCAATTTATTTTTTTTAATTCAAGAACATTTATGTTTGCTATTCTCTGAATTGGAATTAACCCATTACATAGTAACCACTGAGATTTTCATTATTGTTAGTTTATAGACAAATTAATTTAAAAATACAATTGTTTTTATATTTTTATTTTATTTGGATTTCACGTTATGTAACATATAAATACGGCGGAACTCCATTAAATACATGCATATTGAAAAACAATTGTACTTAAACGGCATGATGTGACCCATGTAAAGGGTTAAAAATGTAAATGAGCTTTTTATAGTTTTTCATAACAAAACTCTATGCAAAAACTTAATCGGGTAAATGCTAAAATTTAAATTTATTTATCAGAATAATTTATTAATTAATTAATAAATAATAATAATTAATTAATAATATATATTATTATTATTATATATTAATATATATTTATTAATAATTAATTAATAAATAATAATAATAATATATATATTATTAAATACATTTTCTGTTTTGCCATTTGTTTGATCATTAGCACAAATTAATTTAAACAACCCGTAAAAATCAGTCAAATGAAACCACATCAAAGAATAGTTCCTAGAACATGATCCAATCTAATGAAATTCAAACTACAGCAGTTTTTCAGCTCTCCACTTTCCATGTCTGAAATAAACAAAACGTTATAATTGCCGAGTCTGTTGAACAACGAACGCCTATAACAAATAAACGCTTTTGCATAAATTTAAACAAACGGCAACAAATTTATTACTTCATTTCACACTTAAGCGAGTGTATGTGTATCCAATGCGAACTTTGAACCCGAATTTCAATCAATTAAAATTAAAAAGCGATTGCGACACCGACGACTAATACAAGACATTTTTTAGTCATCATAATTTGTGTTATGCTAATCTAGGCAAAAACAGCTACGAATGTAACGAAAAACTTTCTCAACTTATCTCGAAGGGGCAATTAAAGGTATTTTGAAAGTTTTTCATGAAGCGATAAACAAAAACAATGAACCGCCAGTCATCGGCAGGCGGCAACAATAACAACACCAGACAAACAAATTAAACAACATAAAGTTGAAATTTCAACTGAAAATAAACAAATATGGACTGTTTGCTTTTGGAATCAGACTGAAAGGGAAAATACACTCTCCTATCCGAGGTGCAAAAATGTGCTGCGAGCACTTTCCATTTGATGGGCAGACATGCAAAAAAAAAAACGAAACTGCAGAAAAACCAGTAAGAACTGAGACGCGCCCGACTGTAGAATACCCTACACCTTATATTTTGAATATAATTCAGAAATATATATACTTTTAATAACTATCTACGATGCTCAATGGTCTCGTTGCCAAGGCAAATCTGCAATGTTGTTTCTTTAATAACTTCTGTGTTTGTTAACCGATTTTACTGCGCCTTTCAGGTTGGATAAATATAATGGTTGAGAGTTTGCATTTCGAATAACTTTCGCTTTTCTGAATTAGAACGTAAACGGGGCGTGGCATCGAATATTTATAATAATTCTTATCTGCTCTTGTTATAAACCTACCTATATTTCAAAAATAGTTGGTCTAGCTATTATAGTTTTCGATATTTCAGCTTGCATCCAGACGGACAGACAAACAGCCATTTCTGTATCTCAGCCCTTCACGCTGCTCAAGAATATATATACTTTATGGGGTCTTTCATAGATACAGGGTATAACTATCTATATGTATAATAAAGCAGCTAAACAACTCGCGCCGCTCGTTTTTGTAGCTTGTATCTTAAAGATACGCGCGTGCACTGGCAACAGCTGACTCGACTTACTTCATTTGCGCCCAAGCACGCATAACCAGAGACAAAAGATGCCCACAATGGCAGCCCCTAGCGGCAGCCATCGAGGCTGCCACTCAACCGCTGGCCTCTTTTTTCAGTTCCTTCTCCATCTACTGCTACTTCTTGCTGCCGACTGATAAACTGCCTGGCAGGGGGAATTTGAAACAGTCGACAGTTGCATGACGGGATGCCTGAGCTGCCTCACTGCATCCAGTTTGTATGGTACACTCAGAAAAATCAACAATGATTCGTTCTACAAATTAAAGCTGTTGAATGAGTTTTGAATGCCAGTAAAAATTCAAATAGAATATTGATATTGTCTGATAAAGCCTTTTATCAGGATTAAATAAATATTAGGTGGAAAGAATGTTTAAATTAAGTACGAATCATATCATTTTTTAAGAAAATAGAAACAAGAATTGTAAATACAAAGAGTATCATTTAGTTTTCTGGCTTATTAAACTTTGACACTGGAAATAATAGATTCAAGCAGTAAGGACGGAGACGAAGTCGGACGAAAGGCTACAGTCGGAGAGACGGACATGAATATATCGACTCGGCTCATCCCCCTGCTCAAGAATATATCGCTCGTTTACCAGAAGAGTGTCATAACTCAAAAAACGCAATTTTTGTTGATGCTGTAATGTTCGTTGGATATTAATCTATCTTGTGTCAAAATTTCATTATCCTATCTTCAATACACACAGCGTGAGAAGAGAATATGTCGCTCCACCTTGTATGGAGATACACGGCGCTTGCAAACTTTAAACGCGTTTATCTCGAAACGCACTTTTTTGAGTTATGACACTCTTCTGGTAAACGAGCGATATATACTTTGTAAGATCTACCTTCTTCTGAGTGTTACACACATTTGTCATTAGCACTAACTTAATAGACAATATTTTTTTTTTTTTAGGTACAGGGTCCAATTATAAGATCTCTTGATTTTTCTCTCAGTGTGGTGTGTTTGCCTCATGTTGCTGCTGCCTGCTGCATGCCTAGCATGATTCACTTGTCGGCGACAGGATGTGCAAGTGCCACAAAGAGGTCTTCACTTGCTTCTTTTTCCCTGCTTCTTCATTCGCCACCTAAAAGGCAGGCAGAACTGCACTCCCTATACTAGTATAATTGTTTCTCGCATACAAAACATTTTTAAAAGCTTCTTTTGAAAGCGAACTGGAGCAGTAGAAATGGGGCTGGGCAAATGTTTAAAATCTACTATAGTATGAAACAAGTAGATTGCAACTAAATAAGTGCATATACTAGTTGGAAGCCAAGGCTCACATTTATGCTGAATTTCTAAAGCTAAAAACCCAGTCATTTGAACATAAATCTCTTGATCTAATTAAATATCAAAACTAAAGCATAACGATAAACTTTTTTCTTTGACCTCATTATGCGCTCTATGACTCTGTCTGGGTATACTTATGTATATAATGTATATAATTATACATATTTATTTATATTTATTTATGTTGCACTATTTGAAAGCAGCTGGATTCAGTCTGCAAACTGCACTGCAAGGGTTTCATTTACAGAAATTTAATTATCGTACAATTAAACAAATTATTCCTATATTTGCCTAAAAGTGCTGTGCAACCTAGTCTGATTTTTATTTTTACAACTTAATTGTAGATTGCGCTGTCTATTTATTGGAGTAAACAGAAAGTCTCTTTTATTTAATTAAGATTAAGATTAAATGTAATCTTGGTGAATTCGTAGAACGAGTTGCTCATGCTCCACTTGAATCTGTTGTTTTGTTGTTTAATTATGTTTATATTTTCTTTTGAAAACTATCCGCCAACCAACATTTTAACATTTTAAACAATTGTTATTAAATTCCAGTTAATTATTTTATTAAATGAATTTTCAATAGTGTCAATTCTTCTTTAGATGATTGAAATGATATAACACACAGTAAATTATCACTTGCTTTTAATTAATTTGTAAAAAGTAGCTAAATATAAAGTTTGGTATATAAAAATTATTAACCAATTTAAATTTTGCATTTCTCTATATCTTTTGCATTAGTTTGTTTAACTATTTTGGTAGGCTTGCATGCAGATTAGTATTAGCAAGAGCGTCTTCCATATTGCAGAATAGATGTTTTAAATTTGAAAAGGCTTTATGTGTATAGATCTTTAAGGTAAACTTCTTTATCAAATATGGGATTAGTATTAATAACATGAGCTTGTTTGCAATCCAAACAAATATTTAAATACGGCGCCAAACACGAAAACGGAGTTACCTACACAAAAATAAAATAAATATATCACTGCAATATTGTGTCATTAATATATTCTGTGTTTATTAATTGATTTTAATGCGGTTTTGCAGGTTAGTTTTATATAATAGTAGAAAGTATATATTCTGAATAACAACCTTCAACATCAAATTATAAGCACTTTTCTCCATCTGTATACCCTGTACTTGTAACTATTGAACTAGTTAGTGTTCGCGCTCATTTGGCTTGCTTGACCTGCCACACAATTGCAGGCAAATGAAAAAGCATATTTGCCTCAATTTGGGTGAAAGCTGGCTCATAATGAGCACTGTAAACGCTTGAGATGCTGCCATAAAAAGCTGCACAAAATGAAAATGAAATTACGCTAATTTTTTGTTTTTGGTTGAGCTCGACATCATTTGATAAGCATAATTATTCGCCAGTCTCTTGTTTTGGCATTTAGTTAGTTGAATGCTTGACAAGCCAAACTGATCAGTCAGTCAGTCAGTCAATCCATCAATCTTGGCTGCGTTGAACCCGCATGAGCTAAATTCTTCCCACAACTGCTGGAGCAGCTTCTTAACATCATCATCATCGTCGTCTTCATCACGCTGATCGTCATCATTGTCTTTGGTCATGGCTAAGGTCAATGCTTGCACACACATAGGTGTGGTGTGTGTGTGTGTGTGTGGAGTATCTGTGTGTGTGTGTAGCCATTGTGTGCTGAAACTGGCTGTATCTTCTGCTGCTTTCGGTGTGTATCCATCAGCTGCAACATTCAAATAGTCAACGTTGCGTCGTCGCCTCGGCGTCGGCGTCGGCGTTGGCGTCGGCGTCGGCGTCAGTGTTGCAGCCACATTTTTGTTTGGTTTTTCAGCATTGCCAGTTGCTGCTCGGTGGCATGTTCAACAACCTTGAGTCAGGTTTTTCCACTTTCAGCCCCGCTAATCAATGCAGCAGTCGCGTCGACAACATTTTTCCTTTCCTGCTTTGCTCCCATCAGTTTTCATGCCACAGACGACTTTCCAATTTTGGTTTTTCACGCGCTGCTCTCTGTGTCTACTATTTGTTTTTCTTCCCGATTTTCATATGCATACATTTTCGTTTCATTACGTTTTACATATTCCATTCCATCCGTTGTGCAATCGCCCGCACACGCGATCCTACTTTTCCTTCTACGATTCGTTCATGCCGAAACCACAATTTGAACTTGCCACAGCCAGCGAGGCAATAGAGGGTGTTAGAAATGAAAAGTCTTTCATGTTGCCAACAGCTGGGAAACAAATATCATTGATGGAAGCCACACAAGAGTGCCCAAGTACCATTCAAAATGCTGACGCTGCCACACAACGAAATGCTGTGAGTTAAAATTCGTAATTGAAATTTGCAATTGAATGCACTGCGAAGGTTAATTGAGGTCTGAGCAAACCCTACTGCGGGGAAATGTCATTGAAAAGTGTTGAGGTTGCAAAGAGAAATGTGCAAAAATTATCAAAGGCTTAGATCAGATTTATACAGCTTTACTATAGCTTAAATTATAATAATTAAATCAATAATAAAACTAATATTAAATATTAAAACATTAATGAAAATATTGAGGTTGTTGAATTCAAAATACGATCACTAAGGACGGAGCAGATCAGTCTAACGTAAGGCTACAGTCGGATGTAAGCGACAGTAGGAGATCCTGAACTTTGTGTTCCATAGAAAGGGAAGAGATATCCAGATTAGATTATCGTAGAGCATAGAAGAACCTACACACCTATCGATAATGGTGTTCATAGGGACAACAGACATAAGAAACAAGCAGACGAACACGGCTATATCGACTCATGTCATTTTAATCGAGAATATATATACTTTGGGGGGTCTGACCCATACACATATTTATTTTTATCCGGTATAACGGTAGCTTTTACTTTACTACTCAGATATCTAATTCTTAGATTTAAATTATATAATAATTTTTTAATGTACACTTGCATTGTATTCTTGAGGTCTTTGTCAACTGCATTTAATTGACATTAAATAAATAAACAGATTCCGTAGGATTTTCCGGTTTAACCCAATATATATTCATATATTAAAATAATTTGCAACATTTTGTAATACAAGGTCTGACTGACATTAGTTAAACTAGTTATGACCATTATTCGGTTGACTGAAAAAAGCTTTTAATGCCTTGTTTAGCACATAAGAAATAGGAAACAGAAAAGCGTTTAATTGCACAACATTTAGCGTTAAATTTCTGCCGACAAAAACAAGAATAAACCGCAAAACAATGCAAAAATGTAAGCCAACCACTTTTTGGCGAAACAGCTGACAATGCCAAAAAAAACTGTAATATGTTTAAAAGAAATAAAAAACAGCGCGTAGAACCAAATGCTGCTGCTGTTCGTTTGTGGCTTGCTGGAATTCGAGTGAACTCTGCATGACGCATGATTGGAACGCTACTCCGGTGACTTACTAACCCGTTCATGGAGTCAGAGTCAGAGTCAGATTCAGAAGTCTCTGACTGAGACCTGAGACTGAGACAGAGCCGGAGTGAGTGTGGGTCTTTTTGGTCAAGTCAATAAACTGGCCTGCCGTCGGGCGACCCACATTGGGAGAGGGCCAAAGCACATAGAATGGGTGTCACTTTTTGTATTGTTGAGGTTAACTGTTATTTGGCGCAAAAAGAAACCCGTTTCAGTCCAAGGTAAATGCATGTAGATTGACAAGCATTTATTTCACAATACTTTATACACACCTTCTGCTCGAAAGAGCTCTGAGCAATAAATCAGCTGTCTCTGCTTGAGATTTTTTAAGTGTGACTTGAGTTTCTCCCGCGGCGTTGTTTATCAATGAGTGTTTTGAAACAGCACAGGAAATTGAAAAGAATTTCTTATGGCAAGTGCATCATTATTTTGTTGCTTGTTAGCCAAACAGCCGAACAGCTGTAATGCTTCTGGCCATAAAATTAGTTAGTTTCCTAGACATATTTGCCATTTTTTGTATTTAACTGCCTTGGTCATTTCCTGTGAGTGGAACAAATGATGAAAACCTATTTAACGATCGGCGTTAAAACGACAGCATGTTGAACGGAGCAAAAGGCAAAAGTTTAACTCATTTTTACCATTTTTATGCAGAACACATTCTGCATAATAACAGCTTGATATGTCAGGTTTGGAGTGAAAACTGAAACAAAACTTGTAAATACGCTGTAAAAAACACTTTCAAATGTTTGTCAGTTTTAAAAGAGTACAAAAGGGTCTATTAAGTGTTAGTTCAAATGAAAAATGGGTGTTACAGGCAAAAGAAGGCGTGGTAGACTCGACGATTTATATATATTCCTTATCGGGACGACGAACTAAGTCAATATAGCCATTTTAGTCTGCCCGTCAGTTTAGTACTGTGCGTATAATCACCTAGCTCTCACAAACTATAAGAGCCGGAGATGCTATTTTCGGTATATAAGTTCTCCTATACCGATTTAGATTGATTTAGAATTCGATAACGCCACCACTAACTACAAAAAAAACACAGCAGCCACAATTTTGAAGCTATTGGTTTGTAATTAAACATTTCCTGAGGGCTAATAAACAGCGAAGATATGCAACAGACAATTTGACAGAGCGGATATTTCTATATTGCCTCTGCGTGGGAGGCAGAGGTGCAGTGATTTTTGAAGCACAAAGCACAGTGTCTCCTACTGACGATTACGTCCGACTGTAGCCTCCTGCCCGACTGATCTGGGTCGTCTTTATTGGTTAGTTAAAGATTTAATAATTGAAATCGATGTATTTTCTTCGACATTTTTAATATATTTAGCTGTTTTTGCTTAGCAAACAATACGCCCCTTTCTGCCCACCGCCAGCTACAGGGTATGCCAAGCTGCGCTTTTAGCGGGGCAAGAGCAAACGAAAGAACAACACCAGAGACTTTGTAAGTAATATGTATGCTGAAAGCACAATAAACACAAGCCATTGTGGGGCACAGAGGAGTCAGCGGGGGCAAGTGTGGTAGGTAATATATGTCTGTATATGCGAGAATACAGTATATATGTATGTACATTCGGTTATAGTCAGCAGAAATATAGCCACAATGTGTAAGACGAGTGCAAGACAGACCTGAGCAATCACGCCGAACGGGTCGAAACAGAGCTCAAATGAACACAAAAAGATACTTTTTGCCAGGCAGCAGATACAGGCGAGTCTACCCATACACGTATATAGATATATATCTATATATAGCGTATATTTAGTCTACTTAGTCAGGTTCTTAGTGCTGTTGTGGTCAGTGGAGAAATCAAATGCAAAAGCAAACAGCTAAATTGATTATGCCCGGCAAATGTTTCAGCTCTGGGCATAGCAATTTCAGTTCCGCAAATTGCAGTTAATTAAACATCAGCAACATCAGCAGCGCCTACCAGAGTGAAATGTAATGTCAGGCCACATAATTCAACCAGTTGCCTAGCTGCTTTAATTGTGGGCTGACCGAGTATTGGTTTCCCCAGATGATAGACACACGTACATACTCGTACTGCCTGTCAGAGTTCAACTAATTGTGCAGTCCGACAGCTTAAAGTCAAAGAACTTTTAAATTACAGCGAGATTGCCCTGCCATAAAGTGTCAATTTGAGCATAGATAAGGCGAGAGTGGTCTTAAATGTTGAAATCATGAGTGCAATGACTGATGTGAGTGCTAGCTTAAGCTAGAAGTTGTTACATCAACTATAAAAGCAGTTTGAATACTTCCAATTAATTTTATGGCCTGAAATGTACGCAGCATTATTGCTATGAATGCATAAAATTTAATGATATACCATAGGGAAATTATTGTAATAAACTTAATTATAGATGTATCATAAATAAATTGACACATTTATTTTAAATCTGCGCTTCATCGATCGCTGAAGATATAATCTTCAAATGTTTTACAGAAAAAACTATTAAAATACTAAGAACCCAGTTTTGCCAATTTCAATCAAAACCAATTGAAAAATTTAATTATTAGATATAGATCTGTAAAAAGTTTTTAAATGTTTATCAAACACAAAAAGTAACAGCTTAAAAATTTTCATTATTTTGTACAAGAGTACATCATTCAAATACAAATCAATTGCTCACGTTGGGCGCCAAGTATTTCAATGTTGGAATCCAGTTGAGAATCCATACATATGCCAAGTTTTGGCTTTAGTGTTGATCTTGACGCAGTGTTTTTTTCTTAAATGATCGTAAAACTCCCAACTTTTTTTGCCAGTTAAATTTTGATACAATAAACCTTTTCGTTGCTCCTTTAAATCACCTTTAAACCTTTAAACCTTTCCAGAAAATGCTGCTAATTTCCACAAATCTTGTCACTATTAACAAAGTAAAACAAAAATGTTCTTGTCAAATTCATAACGAAATTAAGTGATTAATATTTGTAGGTATCTTACTATTTTGTAAAACACCAAACAACAAACCTTCTCTTGCAATATTTGTAACAGGTAGAACCATTATTTGAGAACCATAATCTTATTTGCGCACCCCTATACTTGTAGAAATATAGGTGCAATATTTGCTCAATAAGTAAATCGGTTTTACTTTGATTGGCTTTGCCTCAATCATCAACGAGACAAGAGCCACAGCTGCTTCACTTTCCTTTTTATGAAGCGGCAATTGAAGCGTTTTTCTCAGTTTACGCAGACCGCAGGGCAGGCAGCCACAATTACCAACAGCTCAGCGACTAATGATAAATGACAGCGAGACATAAACACGAAACCCAGACGACGGAGCACAAGTGCATAACGAGAAGATTGAGGGGATAGCATAAGAACCCCGCTTTATAAGCTGACAAATACAAACACACACAAGTACGAAGATAATTAAAAGTAAATTTTGTAGCAGGCTTTCGCTTATCAAGCCAGCGAGATCTCACTGGCCGGCAAATCGATCAAAATGCTGACATGCGTGGAGTGGAGCAGAGTAGGAGGCACTGCTCTGACATCAAATGCATTTCCGTGAAGCAGGCACAAACATCTTCAATGGAATTTCTTTGTTCAAGTTGCCCCCAATCGCCTCGGAACGTGACTCATCGGCTTTCCAATCCTGAAGGGGAGCGAGAGCGAGAGCGAGAGTTGCTCTTATGCATTTATGATGTGCGCTTGCGGGGCTTCATTAGATTTGGCTGGTAATTTAATAGGCTCTCGGCCTTAAATATCAGTTGTCGTTAACTGATTTTAATGCCATCTTAGCGAGAGAGCAGACACTTTATTAACCATCAAATGCACCTAACCGGTGATGGTAAAAATCACTGAGTTTTGAATCATATTATTGGTTTGGAGCTTGCGATTATTAACCGCGATTGATCGAAGAAGATTTAAAATAATTTTTTGTAATGCAAATGTTATCAATTATAATTGAGAAACACATCAATTAAAAGATTTTTATATTTTCTTTCATGCTGAATTTAAAACCAGACATTAGTTTTTATCGAAACTCGGTTTCAGGTGCAGACAATAACAATCTATTGATCCAAATCGCTGATCAAACTTTCCCAATATAGCCCATTTCAACTTGTGATTATTTTGTCCAACAATCGATTAGTGATTCCATCGATTATTGTGAATTATTTGATTAATCGTGCCATCACTACGCCTAACTAAAATGCACTTCTCTGGCTTTCTCATTGCAGTCTGCAAGGAATGGCTCGTGCGTGAGGACGGCGCCCTGGCCTACAAGCTGCAGTCCCAGGAGAGTAAGTGCCTGCCCCTATAAAACCTATGTAACTCTTTAATAGTAAAAGCCACTTTTATGCACTGCAGTTAATGACTTCTATAAGGGCAATCGCTATAGGAATGCGGTGGTGCGAGAAGATTTCCCAACGGCGCTGCACGAGCAAATCAAGGAAACGGAGCATGCCCAACGCCAGGTGGAGGCCTACAGGCGACGGCTAACAGAACAGTAAATATTGGGTCTTAAATGCTACGGCAAGCCGACTAATTCTTCTTCTTTCTTTCATTTCTAACAGGGAGGAGCACGACAAACGCATAGCCAAAGAAATTGCTGAGAAACTGGAACGAGATCTGCAGGAGCAGCAGCAGAAGGAGCTGCATGAGAGCGAGGTTATAGCCAAGAAGATGCAGGTAAATGATCAAGAACCGTAACGATTATAATTTGTAGACCCTGTGCTTTGAAAAAGTACAAATGTGTAGCACCCAGAAGGAATCGTGGTAGACCCCACGAAGTGCGTATATTCTTGATCAGAAATATGAGTTAAGTTGAATTACCCATGTCCTCCTGTCTGTCCGTCCGTTCATATAAACACGTACTACTGTGGGCAAAAAGTAAGGTGAATTTGTTTGTAAAATGAAAATTCTTTATTTATTCTCCTGAATCAATTGCATCCCCTTCAAAGTAATCCCTTCAAATCCTCGAAACAGGTCAAATAGTCCCTTTCCGGTATAGCCATGAGCGCCCTCGTCGATTCCGTTTTTATCTCCTCAATCGACTCGAAACGCGTTCCCCGGAGTGGTCTCTTGAGTTTTGGGGATAGCCAGGAGTCACACGGAGCCAAATCAGGAGAATACGGTGGTTGCGGAACGATATGCGTCGAATTCTTGGCGAAATGGTCACGAAGAACGAGTGCAGTGTGCGACGGTGCATTATCGTGATGCAAAAACCAAGAGTTGTTGGCCCATAATTCTGGTCTTTTTCGACGAATTGCCTCACGCAAACGACGCATAACGCTCAAATAATATTCCTTATTAACAGTTTGGCCAGGTGGAAGGAATTCATAGTGCACCACACCACGAAAATCGAAAAAAACTGTCATCATAACCTTGATTTTTGAACGACTTTGACTCCAAGTCATCAACACGTTCCCGACCCTCTTTGAAGTCTTTGTACCACTTATAAAAATTTTTCTGGGACATGGTAGAATCACCAAAGGCCTTCCGCAACATCCTCAACGTTTCCGCAGCCGAAATTTCATTCCGCAAACAAAATTTGATGGCACTTCTCTGCTCAATTAAGTCAGACATTGTAAAAATCGACAAATGCACTCTAGATCGTTTGGTAAACACAAGCGTAAATATAGTACTGATACCGACTCTAGATCGTTTGGTAAACACAAGCGTAAATATAGTACTGATACCGACATTGACATGAAATTACCGCCAGATGTCATCAACAGTCCTGCCAACTCAAGAAAAAAAGAACTAGTCCGCCATCTTAAGCCCGCGAATTTTAAATTCAAAATTCACCTTACTTTTTGCCCACAGTAGTAGATCACCCAAACTATAAGAGGTAGAGGCACCATTCTTGGCATTTAAGCTCTTCTATGCTATACGCTGATCACATTTGTTTTAGAATTTCGATATCTACTTTAAAAAACCACAGTATCCGTACCTGTAATTGCATTACGATCGGATAACAAACTGCGAAGATATGCAACAGAGAATTGTTTCTACTGTGTGTGTGTATTATTGATATTGCTGTCTGACTGATCTAACTATATAAAATGAACTTGCAAAGTGTTATATTAATCTGTTCGTTATTACAGGAAATCTACGTGAATCTGCCGCCCGTCCCGCCTCCTGCAACACGAGATAGGAGCCGTCCGCCTCCACGCCCAGCCAAAGCAAGTATACGCCAGCAGCAGCAGCAGCAGCAGCAATGCAATGGCAGCCTAGAGCCCAGCACCTCACAGCAAGCTAGATATATCAGTCAGCAACAGCAGCAGCAGCAGCAGCAGCAACCGTTGCAGCTGCAGCAGCAGCACTTTTCACAAACAGACAACTATGTAGGACTATCGCTAATACCAAATATACTAGATACGCCAGCAGCAGCTGAAGGCACACCCAGTAGACAAGCACAGCACACACAACAGACAACGCACAATCAGCTGTTGGTGAGTGATGCCGCCGAGCACGTGCCATCGACAGCACAGCAGCAATCACATCAGCAACAGCAACAGCAACAACAGACACGCTTCCATCATGCACATCAATCAGCACGTCGCCATGCACCTAGCATCACATCCCAGCACACACCCACACACATCAATCATGCCACTGCAACAGCCGCTGCAGCAACAGCAACAACCGACATCGATGAGCTGGTGGATTATGCCGATGTTGCTGACAGCATACGCGCCATGTCAGCAGCAGCAGCAGCGATCCCTGCCAGCAATGTCGTTGCTGCCACAACGCCTCAGCGTTCCGCCTCCAATGAGAACTTACTGCGAACCGAACCCAAATTTCAGAAACTGTCCCCGGAGAAGTACGATCAGCTGGTGGGCAACTTTGCCCTGGGCAACGCCAAGGCGGCCGAACGCCACATGCAGCAGCACGCCGATGACATTGAGCTCTATGTGGACCCCTGTGACTACGCCAGCCTCAGGGTCATTGGACTGCCGCCGGAGGAGATACAGGAGCTCAGCAAGAAGCTCAAACAGGAGCAAAAGGACGAGGTGCAGTCACAATCCTACTAAGCAAATAATTTATAAATTTAATGCCTGTTTCCTCTGTCTGTAGTTGTTAGCACGTCGTCTGCAGGCCATTGAGAGCAAGGACACTGTGCGGCAGGAGCAACGGGATCGCATGTTGGCCATTGAGGCGCAGGACAAGGAGCTGGCCAAGATGCTGCAAGAGCGCGTAGGTTGCATTAAGCCAACTTGGGTTTAGTTACAGAATCCAGAATAAATACAGTACAGATTGTGTTTCACCTAACACAACTAACCCAACTAAAAGTCACAATTTTGAATTACCTATTTATGTAATATTTGTTTAACAATTTATTGTATTAACTGTAGGTTAGTTATTAGTTTCCCAAGTGATATTTGTATTTTACCTAGATAAATTATGAGTCAAAATGCAGTATTATCTTATAAAAGTAATAATTAATAGTTTAGGTTGTCATTTCTCATATTAAATTCGAAATTCTATGATTTGTTTAAGTACGCTTTGCCTAACAATTTATTGTATCAACGCTATAGTTCAGTTAGTGATTTAGCTAGAAATTGTATATTTATGATATAAACTATAGTTTAGTTAGACATTCTCTAATACGGTTTGTGCCTTCTTCAAATACCCTTGATTAAACAATTTATTGTAGTATCAATCGGTAAGGTATTAGTTTAGGTAGAATTTCTCTCTGTAATTTTAACTATTTATTGTCACATTCAACAGTCGAAATGATGAATTACCTATTTTAATAATATATTTTAACAATTCATTGCATCGAATATTGATTAGTAATTAATATATAGAAGCTGTTTGTGCTTTGAAGTGCTGTATTACTATTAATTAGTATTAAAGTAATAATTAATACCAATTTATTGTATAAGCTTTGATTTAGGTAGCCATTCTCTAAAACAGTTTGTCATTTCTCACACCAAATCAAACTAACCAAAAGTTTAAATGTTTAATTATTTATTTAAGTAATATTTGTAAACAATTTACTGTATCAACTATAAACAAATTTCATAGCTCATCAATGCCTCTAGTTAGCCCATAATTATATTGAATTGTGTTTTATCAATACACATACACTGCCCAGCAATAGAATAGGGACAAATATTTTTAAATGTTTCGTTTAATTTTTCTCTTGATCCACTGCAGCTATTGCTACCAAATTTTTTATTTTATGATAAAGAGAGAATAGACAAACTATAGACATAAAAGAGAGACCTTGAAAATGTACCGTTATTTTTTGTTTTTAATTTTGCTCTGAAGAGGCTAAAAATGGTGTACTTTTTTGCATGCAATAGAATAGGGACATGTTGGATTTCTCCGTTCTAAGTAAAGTTTCACGGGAATAAAAAAATATTCTAGCAACATTTAAATGTTTAAACTATAAAAAAAATACAATGGGACGCGGTAAACCAAAAACTTCCGTTAAAAAATTCAAAATAGCGCCGTATAAGGCGTGTAACTTAGTATACAGGAAAAATGTTGAAAAAAGCTTTAAAAAGCAAAAGTGTTATATACCATTTTCTTAAAAATCTATCGTATTGTAGAAATAATGTCAAAGGACGCCCAAAAAAAGGACTTTCAGATACTCCCGAGCGACGTATTGTTCCAAAAACGTCAAATTTACACTGTCTAGCTGCGCTAATTAATTCAAAAATACCATTAAAAAATTTTTTTGATACCGTAAAGATAGATATTCGTAAAGCCGAATATCTAAAGAAGTGTAAAATAAAAAAAAACCAACACTTAATAGCCAACGTAAACATTCTCGGCAAGTTTTTGCGCGACATCACATGGTTGGCTGCAGGAAACCAGCACAGTGCACTGCAGTGGACCAATCCTGCAGCCAACCATGTGATGTCGCGCAAAAACTTGCCGAGAATGTTTACGTTGGCTATTAAGTGTTGGTTTTTTTTATTTTACACTTCTTTAGATATTCGGCTTTACGAATATCTATCTTTACGGTATCAAAAAAATTTTTTAATGGTATTTTTGAATTAATTAGCGCAGCTAGACAGTGTAAATTTGACGTTTTTGGAACAATACGTCGCTCGGGAGTATCTGAAAGTCCTTTTTTTGGGCGTCCTTTGACATTATTTCTACAATACGATAGATTTTTAAGAAAATGGTATATAACACTTTTGCTTTTTAAAGCTTTTTTCAACATTTTTCCTGTATACTAAGTTACACGCCTTATACGGCGCTATTTTGAATTTTTTAACGGAAGTTTTTGGTTTACCGCGTCCCATTGTATTTTTTTTATAGTTTAAACATTTAAATGTTGCTAGAATATTTTTTTATTCCCGTGAAACTTTACTTAGAACGGAGAAATCCAACATGTCCCTATTCTATTGCATGCAAAAAAGTACACCATTTTTAGCCTCTTCAGAGCAAAATTAAAAACAAAAAATAACGGTACATTTTCAAGGTCTCTCTTTTATGTCTATAGTTTGTCTATTCTCTCTTTATCATAAAATAAAAAATTTGGTAGCAATAGCTGCAGTGGATCAAGAGAAAAATTAAACGAAACATTTAAAAATATTTGTCCCTATTCTATTGCTGGGCGGTGTATGTGGGAATGAGATAGCAATGCTATTCCTGTCATTCCCGAATTCACATGTATATATTGTAGAACACAATATTATCAAGTCCCACATATATTTGGGGGCTCGTCCGGGATTTATGTTTTCCCTATAGAAACCGTTTTCTGTTATAAATTCTATATCTTGTTAGTTAATTCAAAACCCTTGAATTCTCTTAAACGTTTTCTGTCCCCTTCCGTTCCAAAGCAATATTTATGCAATATCATAATACATACTATCCTTATTGCTTGTACGAAGCATATTTTTAATTCTTGGAAATTCATCTAATTGTGCCATTATCTCAGATTCTTCTTTAACTCTTTGTTCGGTTTTACCTTAAGCCCTTCGTTGGGTATGCCCTTGAAATCGTGCGGGTTTTACCTCTAGCTCTACGTTCAGTTTTACCTCTTCTTTTGAGTCCTCAAAATCCTCTAATTCTTTTTTTTTTACCTCTAGCTTTATATTTTTTAATTTGTTGTATGTAAAAAACTTACGAATATGTATTTTATACCATTAGCTCTTATAACAAAATATAGTAAATTTATTATTTTATGTGCAACTCTTAAAAGTTATCAACTAATAAATTTCAATTTTCTTGCCGCAGGAGAAAGCCAAAGTGAAGCGGGCCAAGGAGAAGGCGCGCCTGCGCAAATCGCAGCAGAAGGAAGCCGCTGCCAGCACTTCGGGCAACAGTTTGCTCTGCGGCACGAGCGGCTCCCATTGTGGCCCCCTGATGTCGCTGCCACAGGATTGCCTGTCCACGTCACAGACACAGGCGGACATCGACGTGGAGGCCTATTCGAATCCCATCGATGTGCTGAACAACAGTCGGGAGCCGCGGCAGCCCAATGGCACGCTGACCAACGGCAGCCTGACGCGGGACAGCGGCTCCAGCCATGGCTCGATGCAGCGGCAACAGCGACAGGCAGCTGCAGCGGCCCAGAGTTTGGGCAGGGGGGAGGACGACATCTACACGCTGCCCGTGGACAGTTGTCGGCCGGGCCAGCGCCCCATCTCGTTGCATATGGCGGCGGAGAGCGTGCAGCAGCTGCAGGCACACAATTCTATGACGCGGTGAGAGCAAATGCTGCCAGAATGGGCGGAGCAGATCAGTACAACTGAACAATACCCTGTAGCCTATATGTTTAACATAGCTGTACATGTATACGAAGCGCAGCAGTATTAATTCTTCTTACTTTTTGGTCTGTTTTAATCGCCGCAATGCCAGAGAGTAAGCGAGACAAAGCATGCAACATTGTTTCTTTAATAACTTCCATGTTTTTTAACCGATTTCAATGTGCTTTTCAGTAAAGTTAAATATATATTTTAGAGAGTATATATTCTTTAACAACCTCTAGTATTAAATACTACGCTTGTTATTCGGTTTTAAATCTGTTTTTATCGATTATGGCGTAAACCATTTGAAATATACCTCATCTTCGTATGCTAAATATCTATCTACATTCTGAAAATGGCTGATTTTAGTTTCCGAGATCGATATTCAACCAAAGATACAGTGCTAAATCGACTCAGCTCGACGCTCTGATCAAGAATATATATACTTTGGGGCGTCTACACGCCTTCTCATGCCTATTACATGCATTCGCATATCGTTATTCTCCTATGTTTACGTCTTTTTAATGGTTTTTCATTTAATTTGCAGCTCGGAACACTATGGCTCTGAGGCGGGCTCCCATGACAGCACCCTCTCCAGCGGCGGTCACGACATCTCACCTCACATGAAGTACTCCAAATCCGGCAACTTTGGTATATATGTATTTAACCCTGTGACAGCTGCAGTTGCTCTATTTGCTAATCGTTGTGTCGTTCTTTAAAGCAGATCAAAGCGCCAGCCCCACGCCACCTTACATGCCAATTCAGGGTACACGCCGATCGAATTCAAGTGAAGATCGTAAAAAGAAATCCAAGGACAACAAATGCACGCATCAGTGATGCCTCCTCTTCCTCGCAATCCCGTCAATAATAGCAGCTATATCTCAACGTATTTACTAAAATATCAATTACTTTTTGTATGTTCTCTAATGGCAACAAATGACAATGAAATTGTTCGGCTCACATCAGATTTTATACTATATATATATTCACACAACTTCAATTAGACTTTAAATAGCTCTTAGATTTAATATCATTCGGTTGTTCATGGCAACAGCCGAATTAATTTTTGGGTTTACAATAAATGTATAAATATAAGTAAATACACAATTGTTTTTTTAATGCGGCCTAGAAATTGGTAGAATTTTTTTTTAGAAGTTTAATAATTACGTAAGCAAAACTATCTTTAGTATGATTTATACTACTTAAATGAATTTAATTTAATTGTAAGCTATTTTAAATTTTAATTTGCATTTTTTGAGAAATACAGTCGAATCCGGTTATAACGATGCCGCTTATAGCGTCCGTCCGGTTATTGCGACGAAAACTCGATGGCTTGGTTGGTCCCCATACAAACTTATATGAAAGGGCCTCCGCTTAGAACGTCTCCGCTTTTAGCGACAAACCGCTTATACCGACGAGATTTTTCACAATTCAACCGGATATTGCGACGCGCCGAACAAAAAAAAAAACATTAAAGAGGAAAATTTGGTTTCTTTAACAATGCTAAAAGAAGCAAACAAAATCATGGATTTTGTGATTTTTCAATACGAAAAAGAAACAAAATCATGGATTTTGTCTTCCGGATATAACGACGTAAAATCGTCGGTCCCTTGAAAGTCGCAATAACCGGATTCTACTGTATGTGTAACACCCAGAAGGAGGCGTGGCAGACCCGTCGGCCCATCGGATGGACCTTCAGCACCGATGCCATCGTTGACTTAACTGAACTGTATACAAAGACCGTGGTTTTCTTACGTTAACTTATTGCTAATCCAATAGTATAATAGTTCAGCTGATTCACGCCATCCAGACAGTAGGAAATGGAGAGCATCGCTGTCATCGCACAGATCCATGCTTCGGGGCAGGCAGACATCGGGACACTTGGACATCACACAGGAGTTGGGCTTTTGCAATATGTAATATGTTAGAATAATAGGTTAAACTTATTTATCAGCAACACTTACCATAAAAGCAACCCAACGCACGCACTTACTACACGTCCGCACCACTCAACGACAGCTACTGCACTAATTGTTAGAGCTGCAAGCAGCAGCATTTATAGGGTTTGGGCCCTTGCTCAGGCTTTACCAAGAAGAGAGCGCCATGAAGACGCTTCCTAACCAATTCGCTTCTACTGCGATGAGGGCAAGCAAACTGTGCGGACTCAGCACACGCATACATATGCATCAACCGCTGTGGCGCTCTATTTTTCGACAGGTCTCCCGGAACAAGGGGCTCTACTACAATATTTGGGCGCTCTTGCTGGCTCCCTAGGGACAGCGCAATCGACACATTGCGTGAGTTTAATGGAGTACAGATCGCGACTGGAGTTACAGTAAGGTGCGGTAATAGTCTTCGGCCGATTGCAACTCAGCCAGCATATAAAAGATTGTCTCAGCAAAAATTGCTGAGATTAATCTTATTTTAGTCTTCCCAATGATTGATAAAAGATTATTTATACCCTGTGCCCATTGAAAAATGGGAAAACAGGGTTATTAACTTTGTCAGAATGTATGTAACAGGCAGAAGGAGGCGTGGCAGACCCCACAAAGTATATATATTCTTGATCAGGGTGACAAGCTGAGTCGATATAGCCATGTCCGTCTGTCTGTCTGTCTGTCTGTCCGTTTGTATGAACGCGTCGATTTCGGAAACTGCAAAAGCTAGAGATACCGTTTTGGTTGCTATCGGTAGGTGTATTCAATACGCAGATCAAGTTTATTTCAAATCGTTGATGCCACGCCTCCTTCACGCCCAAAAATCAATAAAACCGACAAAACCTCGTTTTTTTGAACAGAAAAAGTTGAATAACAACCGTAATAATAAACATAGAAGATTGTTATTTGAAACATAAGCTCTCTTGTATTATATTTAACTATCCTGAAAAGCGCGTTGAAATCGGTTAAGAAACACAGGAGATATAAGCTTCACAATAGTTGAACTTAAAAGTTAAAATACAAGCGTAATATTGAACATAGAATGTTGTTATTGTTGAATATATACTCTTTAATATAATAATTAACTGTCCTGAAAAGCGCATTGAAATCGGTTAATAAACAAATGAGATATAAGCGCCGTAATTCTGCATACACACGCAGTTGCAGCTCAGCCGCCTGACGTTCGGAAATAGTGTGCGAGCGAGATAGCGATACCAAGCAGGCTGCTGGGCAATTGTGCGATTGTGAAAACATTTGAACATACAAAGTTAAATAGCAAGCGTAATATTGAACATAGAATGTTGTTATTTGAAACATAAACTCTCTTCTGTTATACTAACCTATCTTGAAATTATTATTAAAATCGGTTAATAATCACAAAAGATATAAACGAAACGAAGCGCGCCCATACTATTCTTCAGAAATAAATAAAATTATATTTAAAATATTTAAATTATAAACTGTATTTGCGAGCGCGCAGCGCGAGCTGTGGCACAGGGTATAAGACAGTCGGGCCCGTCCGACTGATCTGCTCCGCCCATTCTGGTTAAATTTAAAACTTCAGAATAACTTTAAAGCGACTTGCCTTTTTGTTAAAATATGATAAATAAAGATATACGAAATAAATATTAAAATTTCGAAATAAATAGTTGACATAAAATAGTATTTAAATAAGCGCCACTATATTGTATATTAAAAAAAAATTAAATTAAACATTGCTTATTAAAATACATTTATAAAACAAAAAAAAAAAACAGTATTAATTCCTTAGAATGTATGTATTATATTATACTCGTAACTATGATTAAGAGGCTTTTTGAACGTCTATAATTTGTATTCCTTTTTTGAAGCAGCTGTAAAAAGACAAAAACCAATAATGAGTTCGATGTTTCTAATGCTTTCCTGAACCCTAAAAATACATCACTTAGTTTAAAAACTGAAATACTGCAAATTGGGTTTCAAATGCCCTTTTGAATCAAATTAGTTTTTCAATTCCTCGTAGACCATCTAGGAACTTTCAACCTATTTTTCTTCCTGTATGCTGATTATGCTATGCACAATAATTTTCGGGTGTTATGCTCTATTTACAACGCACATTATAAATTAATATCTTCTGAACTCTCTCTACCTTCTATTAAATTCGCTATCCTACAATATCTAACTCAATCTAACATTTCATCTTAACCAATGTAGATTTATATATTTGTTTAACTCAATTAACCACTAATCTTGGTCTGATTGGGTTTTTCTGGGTTTTCCCATATCCTCGCAGCAAATGATTGACCTGTATTTTCTATTTTCTTTAAATTTGATTTATTATCTTAGTCTTATTCTTTTTCCCAGATTTTCTTATTTTTTTATATTTTTAAATTAAGTTTTATTTATTTTTAATTTCAATTTTATTATTATTAATATTAATTTGTAATTGAATTTTTCCGACTGGTCTTAGTCGACACTTAAATAAATAATTAAATAACATAGACCAGGAAGACTCCTAGTGATAGTAGTTAAGAAGTTTTTATTTGAATAAAAAAATTAACAGCTCTCTCGAAAATCTACGTGGGACATTCGAATACTGTTTTCATAAAAGGTGTTTAAAGCTTCCTGATCTCCTGATGCTCCGGTTTTACTCAGAACTACACGAAAAAGAAGAATACTTTCAATGCAGAAAAACTGAGAAGAAAATCAAAAGTTTTCGTACTTGAATTAAGAAGTAACGGTGTCAAAAGTTCAATCAGCGGGATAATTGTGAATACATTTAAGCGCGTTCTTTCATATTTTCAATAACTTTTAAGATAAAAATAAGATAAAACCTATTCGTTACAGTTCAGTATTTCTCTTGTGGCCGTCTATTCTGATTTGTACTTTACAGAATTAACTTAAGAGCTTTAATTTGTAAAACGAATCATTCTTGATTTTTCTTAGTGTATGTTTGTTAAAACTTGCGCTGCATAGCTGAAAAGAGTGTAAATAAATATCAATATTTGATGTGATGTTCACCTGAGTTTTCTTTTGATTTTTCCGCTTGGGTTTTCCTTGGTTCCCTTTCCGCATTATGATTTTGCTTTTTTGCTAACATCAGCAAGTTTGCGTCCAATACCGGAGATCAAAACTTGTGAAACTGGTATTAAAAGTCACAAGTTAGGGTCTCAGGGAATCAGCCATACAAACATTTGCACATGTCACTAATACCAATGTTGCACATGATGCGATCTTCGCCGATCTCCCTATGACTAAATGCTAATTGAACACTTTTTACTTGTTACACACATTTCACACACACTGTATGGCTGTTTGTTGAGGTTGGCTGGGAGTTCAGCGGGTGTCGAGGGGGGAGGTGAGGTGAGGTTATAATGCGGCTTATAGTCAAGCAAAGAAAGCTAGCACGCTGTATAGTATGCTCTGTAGTTACTACTATACAACCTACTACCTCAATTTGCCAGAGAGAGAAAGGTCCTTGGTGTAGTCCTTTATCTTCGTTATGTTGTTGGTTTCGTTTGTTAGGGATAATCGATTGGCCCTACAATTTTTGGCAATTAACAGAAAGTACATAAAAATAGCAAACACAAATAACCAATAATCATACAAATAAATACGTATAACTTATAAATTAATATAACTAAAATTGTTTTATAAATACATTTATAATTTATATTCAAGTGGTAAATTGTATTATATACAGCTGCGAAAAATTTAATAGCACCACTTGCGCACCCAATTTTGCAATTGGCTTCTAGGTAACTTCCTGTGCGTTTTCAAAACTTCTGAAAACATTTTTAGAATTGGGAGAGCCACCACAAACTAACAAATGAAAAAGGATCACAATTTTATTAACCGTTTTTTAAATATTCAACAAAGTTTGCGGAAACACCAAAAAATCGACGAAAAAAATAATAGCACCACTTTTCAAAAAATTAACTAAAAATTAAAAAAATTAAGAAAATTTACAATTTTATTCCTGAAACTTAATTGTCTATTGAACCTTGTATTTTTGTATAATTTTAGTATTTGATAGCATTACCGTTATCCTATATAATCGCAGGATAACGACTATACATCAAAAAAACCAAGTCCTGGCACGGTTTTGCGGGAATTTGGCTCCAGGACTCCTGAATGAGGGTCCAAAGTGACTCGTTGCTGCTTGGCTCTAATGTAGAAACTGTCCTCTTAACATCTGTCCAAAAGTTTTCTACAGGATTCCAGTCTGGAGATGGAGCAGGCCACTGCATCACTGTATCTGACTATTTTTGGTGGCATTTCCATGGCTTTCTACTTGTGTTTTTGGGGTTATTATCCTGTTGGAACACCAAAACAAGTGGCTTTTCATATTCTCCATTGAAGAGCATAACTGTTTCCATCATATCTACATTGACGCGTTGATGCCAGATGGTTTTCATGCAAGGTATGGGCCCTACTGCATGGTATGAAAAGCACGCCTATACCGTGCATTAGTCTCAAAGGAAAATGGAGAAATATTTTATGGTATATTGAAAGTAAGATCGTATTAAAAGATCTCGATCATACATTAGACATCCACTAAAGCAATATTTTAGGCCCCAATACAACACAAGGCCGATAAAACACAAAGGATCCTGAGTAATGCTATGGGCGTGCTTTTCATACTATGCAGTAGGGCCCATACCTTGCATGAAAACCATATTGCAGTAACAACGTCCGTGTGGATATGATGGAAACAGTTATGCACTTCAATAGAGAATATGAAAAGCCACTTGTTTTGGTATTCCAACAGGATAATAACCCTAAACACACACCTAGAAAGCCAAGGAAATGCCACCAAAGAGAGTCAGATACAGTGATACAGTGGCCTGCTCCATCTCCAGACTGGAATCCTGTAGAAAACTTATGGACAGATGTTAACAGGACAGTTTCTACATTGAAGCCAACCAGTAACGAGTCACTTTGGACTGTCATTTCGGAGTCCGAGATCTGAATTTCCGTAAAACGGTGCCAGGTCTTGGTTTATGCGATGCATAGCCGTTATCCTGCGATTATATAGGATAACGGTAATGCTATCAAATACTAAAATTATGCAAAAATTCAAGGTTTAATAGACAATTAAGTTTCAGGAATAAAATTGTAAATTTTCTTAATTTTTTTAATTTTTAGTTAATTTTTTGAAAAGTGGTGCTATTATTTTTTTCGTCGATTTTTTGGTGTTTCCGCAAACTTTGTTGAATATTTTAAAAACGGTTAATAAAATTGTGATCCTTTTTCATTTGTTAGTTTGTGGTGGCTCTCCCAATTCTAAAAATGTTTTCAGAAGTTTTGAAAACGCACAGGAAGTTACCTAGAAGCCAATTGCAAAATTGGGTGCACAAGTGGTGCTATTAAATTTTTCGCAACTGTACTTATATTATTCAATTTATTTATCTAAATTTATGTTAAATAGATGATGTTATTTGAAGCAAAAGAACTGATTTAACTTTTAAATAATGTTAATTGTTTCATTTAAGTTTACGCTTTTGATATTAATTTTAGTTTTCTTAGTCGACGGATTTTAGTTGAGGTTAAATAAATACTTTTTTTATATATGTATTTAGAGCATGTATTTTTTTTTTTAATTTTTTAATACCGTGTGATTACAATTAACGTTTTATTAAATTTAACTGAGTTTTATATATTTTTATTTCTCTTTGTATTAATTCATTTTTATTTATTAGTCTACTTTTATTTATTTCTTGAATTTTATTTTTATTATACCCTGTTTTTTTGTTATTTATTATTAAATTTTTTATTACTAATAAATAGCTGTTATTCAGGTATTTATTATTTATTATTAGTTTTATATTAATTTTTGTACTTTTGGGTCATACAATTTTGGTATATAGCTTATAGTTTGGTTGCGTTTTTGTTAGTTTAGTATAGATATTTTAAATATTTTATTTCTTTGCTTTTGTATATTTTTTTTAATGTGTTCTTTGTATTTGTGTGTATTAAAATATTTATAAATTTACTAAAGAAGTTCACTGTATGTAATTTTTAAACATTTATTTGTGCAAATTTGTGGCTTTAATTTTGTAATTGAGTTTTATTTAATATTTCTATTATTAATATTATATTTATTACCTCTTTTAGATAATTAATTTAAAATATATTATTTTACTCTTGATTTAAATAATGTCCTATATTTCACATTAGCTTTTGTTAGTCAATTGGCGACTTATCACTATATTTCACAAACACCCTTGTTAGTATGGCCCATTATTTAGTAAATTAATTTGTTATTTAGCACAGACTTTTAGCACTTATTTAACTTGTTTTGTAAAGTTTTTACTGATATGTTTTATATATTTACATTTCTTTGAACTTAGTGTTTGGTATTTGAATTCATAATGCTTATTGCAATTGTGTTTGTCGTTGCCAAAAACCAGTTGTTTGCATTGACAGACTCCCATAATGCCGGTCTTGTAACATATATAAAACAGCACAAGTTCGGATTTACGGGTTTCTGTTAATGGTCCATATGTAAGTATGCACCATTTGCTCGATTCGATTACGATATATTGAGTGATTTATGGAGTGGACTCCTGAGACATTGCTGCTGCGCTTCTCTCCGTTGAACTGCAACAATAAAATATATAGATTAATTTTAGAATATTAATGTTAACCTAGTGTTTTCTGGTTCTAGTCTGCTTAAGGTTTTGGATGATTTGTTTTTATCTTATCCGATTGCAACGCAGTTCACATCATCGATGGAAAACCTCATGAGCTGCATACATGCCAAATTCAAAATTGCAATCTAAAACAAATCGAATTAAACTTAATCAACGTACAGCATAGCAGAACCTACATACCAAAAACTGAGTCTATAGCTTTTATATTTTGAGAGATCTAGGTGTTTATACAGACAGAAAGACGGACAGCATACTATATAGATTCAGTTCACCGATCTGCGACGACTCCTTGTGGGTTTTTTCCCACTTCGACTAGTTGAATATATCATTTTGTCCTTTTTTTAAGTACATAGTCCAATAATGGCAAGGATTATACTTCTCTGTTCGGTAGAATATTTGGGTTAATTCTCTGGAGCCTGCTTCCGGTCCTTACTGGTTTGGATGATTGAGCTTGATTCGATATACAATAATTATTACTCCGACCATATCTCTCCGTATCCCTTTTGATTATTATCAGGCCGCACCAGATATCCTTAGCAAAATTGTAGACCGCATTGCTCGAATTCTATTGAAATTAGACTTCGCTGCTATGCCGTATAATTTATATATATCCAGTTGGGTGTCAGCATAACTTTGTTGATTTTAATTTGTTTTTTTAGCGTTCTGTTTTTGTTCAGTTTACTCCTATTCTCCTTTGCCATAAGACTGATGCATGGAAAACTGTAAATAAACAAGAAAATATTAGTTAAATGGGTTTTTAACAGATTTATTTATTTAGTAATGATTATTTGAATTATTTTTTTTTCGTAGTTTAAATAAAGATTTCTACAATTGTCACAAGTCTCTATGAGAAGAATCAATAAAAATATAAAAAAACGTATAAAAACAAAAAAAAAATGTTTAGTTGACAGTGTTTTTATTTAAATAAAATATATTTTTATTATTATTATTTTTTTAAAGTATTTTAAAATATTTTTATTTGGTTGGTTGCACTTAAAGTCAACAAACAAAATTGTCACAAACAAAGAAAACACAAATAAATAATTTAAATAATTTGCCAAAGGCTCACAAAGCACAACTATAAAAATATTAATAATAATAATGATAATAATTAGAATAGTAATGGGAAAAATCACCAAAAGTCAGCAAAACAGCAGGGAAATTCTGCTCGGGCAGACAATGCAGGAAAATCGCACAAATATGGCCAAAACTAACGGCCATAGACATAGTTATAGCCAGCGTATATATGTATATAGCACGTCTCTGTGTGTGTGCGTGTTGTGTTTGTACGTGTGTGTGTGTGTGGCAGCTTTGGTTGTGCTTCTTTGGGCAACTTGGCGTTGCGCTTCCTGAACGGCAAATGCTGCGAAACAACAAAACCGAAACAAAACTCCAACTGAAATGCCACCGAACGCGTCGCAGTTGCAGTCGCTGCCGCTGCCAGCGTCACTGCAGCTGAGCGTATGCATATGTGTGTGTCTCTCTCTCTCTCACTCGCTCGCTCGCTTGCTTATGCTTGTTTCACACACACACACATACAAACATACACTGAGCGACGCTGCCAAAATGTTGTGTCTGTGTCTTCTCCCATTCCACATGTTTCGCATGCTCTCACACACACACACACACATACGCGACGTCTGTCTGAGCGCAGCTCGTTGGCTGTACCTATTTGTAGCAGGACCTGCCTCAACAAATTCACACACACACACACGCACACACACACACATGCTGACTCTCACACACACATGCACGCTTTCTGGTTTCCTTCCTACTTATGCTGCGACGCTGAAGTCGCGCAAAAAAGAAACCGGTAACAGCTCAGTCGACGGCGACGTCGACTGCGACAGCGGCAGCATTGATGAGAGAGCTTTGCGTTGCTTTGGCTTGGCATTGCCCCTGCAAATTCGCTCTCTTAAGCTGCTCTCTTTGCCTGCATTTGTTTACGTTTTGCTTGTTGTTGTTTCTCATTTGGTTTTAAGCCAGCTTAAAAAAGTTTTGCACTTGTAAGCTGCAATTATTTTTGGGATTCTGCCTGCATTTGTGGCCAGCGCATGATAAAAGCTAAAAACAAGTAAATAAATAAATGAATATTTGTGCTTATTATGCGCCAGGTGCACAGCTCTTTCTCCATCTCTCTCTCTCTCCCTCTCTGCAGCTCTTTCCCTTTCCCCTGGCAACATAAATTCATTTGATTCCATGATTATCTCGCGTCTATCAAGCGAGAAAAGGAAATATCACGCATACGCAGCGTTGCCCCTCCGTTTCAATAATATTCGAAAATTCATTTAAACGCATATTTATCAAAAATTTGCAAATGCAATGATGTGGAAATGAATAACGAACCCCAGGCTATTAATTTTCATTTGTTTTTTCTTTTTTCTCACACTTATTTTTGTTTTTATACCCTGATGGTTTCCTATTATTTTAATATTTAACAAAATTTTGCATAGCATAACAGTCGGACGCACTTGACTGTAGAATGCAGCAATGCTTCTTCTAACTTTATGTTTATCAACCGATTTTATTGCGCTTTTCAGCATAGATTAATATATTACCTAGAAACTAATGGGCCATGTAAATAAATTTGATCCGCGTATCAGATAAACAAGTTCTAATCTCCTAATTTGGCTCTACCAACCAATAAACGGACAGAGCAAGATCGACTCAGATCGTCATCCTGCTTACGAAAATATATCTTTATGAGGTCTGCTACGCCTTCTCTGCCTGTTATAATATAACATAATACAATATGTTGCTATACCTAAATAATAATAATATAATATAATCTAATTTATTATAGTAAAACATATATGGGCATTTTTATTCAAAGGTCAACCACATTTCAAAGCAAAATTAAAATTAAATTGAAATTATGCACTTGTTCGTCAATTTTCATAATTTTAAAACAAATTGGAATAAAATATTCCTTGGGGGTTCGCTGTAATTTTTGTTTAAACAGGTCGCTGTGAAATCGTGTTGTCCTAAGTAAAACTCATTCGTTTGTTATTATCTGGAAATTAAATAATTGCCAAAAATCAACCTTAGGCACCAATTTCTAATTAATAGTTACAAGTTTTACCTTTTGTCAAAATAAAACATTGTATATGAAAGATATAGAATACAGAAAAAAAAGGATGATAAAAATTTTTATATTTTCACAAAAAAAAAATAAAAAAAATCTCGCGGGCTATCGCCCGCAAAACATGACAGTCGGGCAAGCCCGACTGTCTTATACCCTGTACCAAAGATCAGCCTTGCTAATACAGTATTCTATTTAAAATATATCTTGAATCTATTTCA
>JAWNNJ010001859.1:0-66375 GCA_035045125.1 Hypselothyrea guttata
AAACTGCTTAGAGGTTAAGCCCGATGAACCTGAATATCCGTTATGGAAAATTCATCATTAGATTTATGATAATTAAATATTATTATAATGATGGTGTGCATTTTTTCCATATAAGGACATTGTAATCTATTAGTATCAATAATTTATCAAAAAATTATGACTTATAGTTTATTTAAATTATTATGCTTGCATTTTAACATAAAATAAATGTTGTAAATTTGATAAAGTGCTGATAGATTTATAAGAATACAGTGTGTTAATTTTTCGAAATTATATAATGGCATAATTATCAATGATTTTTGTGTTTATTATAAGCACTTGTATGATTAACAATGCGAAAGATTCAGGATACCTTCGGGACCCGTCTTGAAACACGGACCAAGGAGTCTAACATATGTGCAAGTTATTGGGATATAAACCTAATAGCGAAATTAACTTAACTGATAATGGGATTAGTTTTTTATCTATTTATAGATAATTAACACAATCCCGGGGCGTTCTATATAGTTATGTATGATGATATTTATATTATTTATGCCTCTAACTGGAACGTACCTTGAGCATTTATGCTGTGACCCGAAAGATGGTGAACTATACTTGATCAGGTTGAAGTCAGGGGAAACCCTGATGGAAGACCGAAACAGTTCTGACGTGCAAATCGATTGTCAGAATTGAGTATAGGGGCGAAAGACCAATCGAACCATCTAGTAGCTGGTTCCTTCCGAAGTTTCCCTCAGGATAGCTGGTGCATTTAACTGTTGTATAAAATAATCTTATCTGGTAAAGCGAATGATTAGAGGCCTTAGGGTCGAAACGATTTTAACCTATTCTCAAACTTTAAATGGGTAAGAACCTTAACTTTCTTGGTATGAAGTTTAAGGTTATGATATAATGTGCCCAGTGGGCCACTTTTGGTAAGCAGAACTGGCGCTGTGGGATGAACCAAACGTAATGTTACGGTGCCCAAATTAACAACTCATGCAGAAACCATGAAAGGCGTTGGTTGCTTAAAACAGCAGGACGGTGATCATGGAAGTCGAAATCCGCTAAGGAGTGTGTAACAACTCACCTGCCGAAGCAACTAGCCCTTAAAATGGATGGCGCTTAAGTTGTATACCCATACATTACCGCTAAAGTAGATGATTTATATTACTTGTAATATAAATTTTGAAACTTTAGTGAGTAGGAAGGTACAATGGTGTGCATAGAAGTGTTTGGCGTAAGCCTGCATGGAGCCGCTATTGGTACAGATCTTGGTGGTAGTAGCAAATAATCGAATGAGACCTTGGAGGACTGAAGTGGAGAAGGGTTTCGTGTGAACAGTGGTTGATCACGAGTTAGTCGGTCCTAAGTTCAAGGCGAAAGCCGAAAATTTTCAAGTATAGAAAAATCAATATATATTTGTCAAGTACCCGATTTTTAAACACTTGAATAATTTTGAACGAAAGGGAATACGGTTCCAATTCCGTAACCTGTTGAGTATCCGTTTGTTATTAAATATGGGCCTCGTGCTCATCCTGGCAACAGGAACGACCATAAAGAAGCCGTCGAGAGATATCGGAAGAGTTTTCTTTTCTGTTTTATAGCCGTACTGCCATGGAAGTCTTTCGCAGAGAGATATGGTAGATGGGCTAGAAGAGCATGACATATACTGTTGTGTCGATATTTTCTCCTCGGACCTTGAAAATTTATGGTGGGGATACGCAAACTTCTCAACAGGCCGTACCAATATCCGCAGCTGGTCTCCAAGGTGAAGAGTCTCTAGTCGATAGAATAATGTAGGTAAGGGAAGTCGGCAAATTAGATCCGTAACTTCGGGATAAGGATTGGCTCTGAAGATTGAGATAGTCGGGCTTGATTGGGAAGCAATAACATGGTTTATGTGCTCGTTCTGGGTAAATAGAGTTTCTACCATTTATGGTAGTTTCTTGTTCCCCGGATAGTTTAGTTACGTAGCCAATTGTGGAACTTTCTTGCTAAAATTCTTAAGAATAATAATTGGGCAACCAATTATATCTTATTAATTATAACGATTATCAATTAACAATCAATTCAGAACTGGCACGGACTTGGGGAATCCGACTGTCTAATTAAAACAAAGCATTGTGATGGCCCTAGCGGGTGTTGACACAATGTGATTTCTGCCCAGTGCTCTGAATGTCAAAGTGAAGAAATTCAAGTAAGCGCGGGTCAACGGCGGGAGTAACTATGACTCTCTTAAGGTAGCCAAATGCCTCGTCATCTAATTAGTGACGCGCATGAATGGATTAACGAGATTCCTTCTGTCCCTATCTACTATCTAGCGAAACCACAGCCAAGGGAACGGGCTTGGAATAATTAGCGGGGAAAGAAGACCCTTTTGAGCTTGACTCTAATCTGGCAGTGTAAGGAGACATAAGAGGTGTAGAATAAGTGGGAGATATTGGGTTTCGGCCTAATATCGACAATGAAATACCACTACTCTTATTGTTTCCTTACTTACTTGATTAAATGGAACGTGTATCATTTCCTAGCCATTATACGGATATATTCATTATATCTTATGGTATTGGGTTTTGATGCAAGCTTCTTGATCAAAGTATCATGAGTTTGTTATATAATCGCAAACAAATTATTTAATGAGAGAGTGCATTTATGTATTCTTGATTTAAAAATTTGGTATAACTCCAATTACTAAGGTATGATCCAATTCAAGGACATTGCCAGGTAGGGAGTTTGACTGGGGCGGTACATCTCTCAAATAATAACGGAGGTGTCCCAAGGCCAGCTCAGTGCGGACAGAAACCACACATAGAGCAAAAGGGCAAATGCTGACTTGATCTCGGTGTTCAGTACACACAGGGACAGCAAAAGCTCGGCCTATCGATCCTTTTGGTTTAAAGAGTTTTTAACAAGAGGTGTCAGAAAAGTTACCATAGGGATAACTGGCTTGTGGCGGCCAAGCGTTCATAGCGACGTCGCTTTTTGATCCTTCGATGTCGGCTCTTCCTATCATTGTGAAGCAAAATTCACCAAGCGTTGGATTGTTCACCCATGCAAGGGAACGTGAGCTGGGTTTAGACCGTCGTGAGACAGGTTAGTTTTACCCTACTAATGACAAAACGTTGTTGCGACAGCATTCCTGCGTAGTACGAGAGGAACCGCAGGTACGGACCAATGGCACAATACTTGTTCGAGCGAACAGTGGTATGACGCTACGTCCGTTGGATTATGCCTGAACGCCTCTAAGGTCGTATCCGTGCTGGACTGCAATGATAAATAAGGGGCAATTTGCATTGTATGGCTTCTAAACCATTAAAAGTTTATAAACTCGTTTTATAGGCGACAATGGATGTGATGCCAATGTTATATTTGTAACATAGTAAATTGGGAGGATCTCCGATCACCTGATGACATGCTAGTTGCATATTAAAACATTATTTAATACAATGACAAAGCCTAGAATCAATTGTAAACGACTTTTGTATCAGGCAAGGTGTTGTAAGTGGTTGAGCAGCTGCCATACTGCGATCCACTGAAGCTTATCCTTTGCTTGATGATTTGACACACACACTAAATTGAAATAATATCAATAATAATTATTTATTAATGTATTATTCGTTTAATCAAACGACTATGTATATATATATATATATGTATTTGTTTTGATTAAACGTGATAATATATTTTTAAATAATTTTAAGGTAGCCAAATGTCTCGTCATCTTATTAGTGACGCTCATGATTGAGGAATTCCTTATATATAAATATTTATATGGATATAAAATAAAGCATTATTGATATGGAAGTACATATTGAATAAACTAAAGGTTGCCAATGGCCACGTCATCGTATTAGTGACAGGCGCATGAATGATTAAATGAGAGATTCCTTATATACTTATGTATACATATGGATATAAAATAAAGCATTAATAATATGTTAAAAAGAACATATTGAAAAAACTAAAGGTTGCCAATGGCCACGTCATCGTATTAGTGACAGGCGCAAGAATGATTAAATGAGAGATTCCTTATATACGTATGTATACATATGGATATAAAATAAAGCATTAATAATATGTTAAAAAGAACATATTGAAAAAACTAAAGGTTGCCAATGGCCACGTCATCGTATTAGTGACAGGCGCATGAATGATTAAATGAGAGATTCCTTATATACGTATGTATACATATGGAATTAAAATAAAGCATTAATAATATGTTAAAAAGAACATATTGAAAATATTAAAGGTTACCAATGGCCACGTCATCGTATTAGTGACAGGCGCATGAATGATTAAATGAGAGATTCCTTATATACGTATGTATACATATGGATATAAAATAAAGCATTAATAATATGTTAAAAAGAACATATTGAAAAAACTAAAGGTTGCCAATGGCCACGTCATCGTATTAGTGACAGGCGCATGAATGATTAAATGAGAGATTCCTTATATACGTATGTATACATATGGAATTAAAATAAAGCATTAATAATATGTTAAAAAGAACATATTGAAAATATTAAAGGTTACCAATGGCCACGTCATCGTATTAGTGACAGGCGCATGAATGATAAAATGAGAGATTCCTCATATACATATGTATGGATATAAAATAAAGCAAATAGAGCAAATTCGGAAAATGTTGAATTTTATGTATAGCGTTGCCTCGCCGTTTTCCAACTGCGGGGCTAACAACGACTCTCTAAAGGTAGACAAATTTATTGTTATCTTGTTGGTTAGGCACATGATCGATTTGATGAGATTCCTTCTGTCCCCCTGTAACACTTTAACGAAAATAGAGCAAATTCGGAAAATGTTGAATTTTATGTATAGCGTTGCCTCGCCGTTTTCCAACGGCGGGGCTAACAACGACTCTCTAAAGGTAGACAAATTTATTGTTATCTTGTTGGTTAGGCACATGATCGATTTGATGAGATTCCTTCTGTCCCCCTGTAACACTTTAACGAAAATAGAGCAAATTCGGAAAATGTTGAATTTTATGTATAGCGTTGCCTCGCCGTTTCCCAACGGCGGGGCTAACAATGACTCTCTAAAGGTAGACAAATTTATTGTTATCATGTTGGTTAGGCACATGAACGATTTGATGAGATTCCTTCTGTCCCCCTGTAACACTTTAACGAAAATAGAGCAAATTCGGAAAATGTTGAATTTTATGTATAGCGTTGCCTCGCCGTTTTCCAACGGCGGGGCTAACAACGACTCTCTAAAGGTAGACAAATTTATTGTTATCTTGTTGGTTAGGCACATGATCGATTTGATGAGATTCCTTCTGTCCCCCTGTAACACTTTAACGAAAATAGAGCAAATTCGGAAAATGTTGAATTTTATGTATAGCGTTGCCTCGCCGTTTCCCAACGGCGGGGCTAGGAAATATGAGCAAAATCCCAAACATGAATGTAAACTCCTAAGGTTATTAGGTATTGGATATTCTCTTAAAGATTTCAAATGGGACTCATTTGGCGCTATTCGAATTTTACTCACTCTATAACCCAAGAAATTACATTCATTTACTAAAAATATACACTTCTTGAGGTTGATCTCTAGCCTAAACTCACTAATTCTGTCAAATAATTCACTTAAAATAGCTAAATGTTTCTCTACGGTTATTGTTGCAACTACAATATCGTCCATATATGCAACAATTTTCCTAGCCCTAATCAGATCCCTAAATACATCATATATGAATCTCTGGAAAACAGCTGGACCATTTCTGAGACCAAATGGCATTCGCAAGTATTCATACTGCCCTTGCGGCGTAACAAAAGACGTGTATTGTACAGAATTTTCTTCTACAGCTATTTGATGAAATCCTTGTTTTAAGTCAACTACTGAAAAGCAATGCTTATTTTCTAAATACTCTAGACAATCCTCAATAAGGGGCAATGGGAAATTGTCACGAACAGTTAACTTGTTAAGACCTCTATAATCAATGCACATACGAATTTCTCCGGATTTTTTTTTCACTAATACAATCGGTGATGCGTATGGAGATTCACTAGCTCTAATTATTTTCCTGTTCAACAAATCCTCAACAATTTCTGCTACTTTATCCCGCTCATAATACGATAAACGTCTAGGTGTACAATGGAAAGGTGTTGTATCTGTAAGTCTAATTGTCATCTGATGTCTGCAATCCGTAATACTGTCGCATCTGTTATTCAAATATCTTAGTTTTATCAGCTCAATGCATTGTTTGGTTGCTTGCGGACCAAAACCTACCCCAACACTGCATTCTTGATGCACCTCGATATCAACGTTTGCGCAAAAGTCCTGGAAGTCGCTTATACGATCGCATGGTTGAAAGACATCATTAATTTGGGGCTGTAAAGGTAGATCATTAATATTTCCACTTATATTATTGGTGAACAAAGATTTGTTGTTAACATTCGTGCTTTTTATTTCATTTTGATGAATCAACTTAATATTCATTATTCTTAATGAGTCTCGACCCAACAATACTAGCGATGGTAATTTCTTAGATCTTATAACATAAAACGAAAGCAAATATGTATTCTTAGCAAAATTAATGTGGCCTTCAATATGGCCCTTAATGGGGATACTATTCCCTCCTAAACCATAATATTTAACAGAACATTGTCTTACAGCTACAAATTTTGGAATTAACGATTCATCAAGAAAACTTACTGGACTACCGGTATCAATAAGTGCACGAATATTACATCTCTGCTCACCCTGCGAAATTCATAAGTCAACTTCAACTTCTCTCGTAACTCGTCCAAGGAAGTAGAGTACATCATAGGAGCAGCTGCACCTGAGCGATCCTGCAGCCCGTTGACAATGAACCTAATAACGTCGCTCTCTGCTAGCTCTGATTGCATGGCAATACTACACATGGCAACAAAATACTGCAGACAACACTCTCCCTTTTGAATTTTGCGTGATTCAAGCTGTTTTCCAATATCCCACATGGTCGCCTTGTGCTTGAAGGTATTTATTAACTCTTGCTTCATTTCTCTCCAAGTTAAAATTCCAGTGTTCAGCATATACAATTGGGCAGATCTAGATATCAGACGTTTGGCATAGACAAAGCGCTTCATCTGACTTACTTTGTAGACGTCCATAATCAAAATATATGACGGTTGTATCGATACGCCTCCAGTGGTATCGATACAACCGAGTACTTATTTTAACTATCGATACAGTTGGTACTAAATATTTACGGATATTACAATAATATTCGTACTATTATAAATAGTTTAAAGCGCGATTATCATTGCGAACGTTAAGTTAGTGAATTAGGCGGGTGCATGACATAACGCCCGGTGTCATAGCGCCCGTGGGCGCTATGACTCAAACAATTGTGTTATAGCACCCGTGGGCGCTATGGCACATTTAAAAGTGTCACCCGCACCGAAAATGTCAAAGCGCCCGTGGGCCCTATGACATTTTCAACCTGTGTCATAACGCCCTCAATTTCTTAAAACTTGCAAAATTCAAGAATCAATGAAAGTACCGTTATTAAATGTACAGTTTAATGAGTTATCTCGTTTGCAATCGCGCTTTACATGTTTTTGGCACAATAATATTCTATTTAGTTTGTGATTGATCTCGAAACTAAGTGCACGTGAAATGGAATCTGTTTATGAATATAAAATTGTACCTGGATTTAGAAAAAATTCTAAGTTGCTGCTTCTTGCAAGCCAGCAACAATTGTTTAAAATTAAAAGTGTTTCGAAGGAAAGTTTGCGTTATATTTGCTACATAAAAGACTGTAGTGTTTCAGTGGCCTTGTCCAATAGTGGTGTGTGTACTCAAATGAGTCTCGAGAGCAGGCAAATAGTAGACAGCCAAATCAAAGTGTATCAATAATAAATCAAAGTATATCAATGAATATAATGAATATATAATAAATATATAATGAAATAATGAAATTAATGAAATATTAATACAATTTTGTATTTAAATTTACTTTATTAAAAGCGCAGGCAAAAATTGTTTTACATAAAAATCGCGCGATTTTTATGTAAAAAAATTTTTGACTGCGGCGCTTTTTACGATATTGAGCAGTCTATTCTCACGAGACATTTTTCTGGGCGGTACTATTATCTTGCAGCCACTTCAAAATTTGTTTTGAGTGCTACAAAATTAAAGCGGCGAAGACTCTATGTCTCTGCCCACATTACAGTATATTTTCACAAGAAATTATGCTGGGCGGCTATTTATACCAGGTATTTCATTATTATTAGGTTCGGGCGTTAATGCACTTCTCATAGTGTCATAAGTCCCACAAGAAAAATGACAAAATGCCCGCAGGCGATATGACACTTTCAAAAGTGACAGAACGCCCACGGGCGCTATGACATAATTGTTTGTGTCATAGCGCCCACGGGCGCTATGACACCGGGCGTTATGTCATGCACCCGAATTAGGCGTGATACGTTGCGTGCAATTCGTGCGTTTAATTTATGATTAAATATAATAGAAAAGAGTATATATTCTGAATTAATTATTTATAAATAGTTTAAATAATATTTAAAACATTTTAAATTGTATACTGTACGGGCGAGCGCGCAGCGCGAGCTGTGGTACAGGGTATAAGACAGTCGGGCTTGCCCGACTGTCAGGTCGAGCGCGCCAGAGCGCGCGAGATTTTTAAATATATGACGGTTGTATCGATACGCCTCCAGTGGTATCGATACAACCGAGTACTTATTTTAACTATCGATACAGTTGGTACTAAATATTTACGGATATTACAATAATATTCGTACTATTATAAATAGTTTAAAGCGCGATTATCATTGCGAACGTTAAGTTAGTGAATTAGGCGGGTGCATGACATAACGCCCGGTGTCATAGCGCCCGTGGGCGCTATGACTCAAACAATTGTGTTATAGCACCCGTGGGCGCTATGGCACATTTAAAAGTGTCACCCGCACCGAAAATGTCAAAGCGCCCGTGGGCCTTATGACATTTTCAACCTGTGTCATAACGCCCTCAATTTCTTAAAACTTGCAAAATTCAAGAATCAATGAAAGTACCGTTATTAAATGTACAGTTTAATGAGTTATCTCGTTTGCAATCGCGCTTTACATGTTTTTGGCACAATAATATTCTATTTAGTTTGTGATTGATCTCGAAACTAAGTGCACGTGAAATGGAATCTGTTTATGAATATAAAATTGTACCTGGATTTAGAAAAAATTCTAAGTTGCTGCTTCTTGCAAGCCAGCAACAATTGTTTAAAATTAAAAGTGTTTCGAAGGAAAGTTTGCGTTATATTTGCTACATAAAAGACTGTAGTGTTTCAGTGGCCTTGTCCAATAGTGGTGTGTGTACTCAAATGAGTCTCGAGAGCAGGCAAATAGTAGACAGCCAAATCAAAGTGTATCAATAATAAATCAAAGTATATCAATGAATATAATGAATATATAATAAATATATAATGAAATAATGAAATTAATGAAATATTAATACAATTTTGTATTTAAATTTACTTTATTAAAAGCGCAGGCGAAAATTGTTTTACATAAAAATCGCGCGATTTTTATGTAAAAAAATTTTTGACTGCGGCGCTTTTTACGATATTGAGCAGTCTATTCTCACGAGACATTTTTCTGGGCGGTACTATTATCTTGCAGCCACTTCAAAATTTGTTTTGAGTGCTACAAAATTAAAGCGGCGAAGACTCTATGTCTCTGCCCACATTACAGTATATTTTCACAAGAAATTATGCTGGGCGGCTATTTATACCAGGTATTTCATTATTATTAGGTTCGGGCGTTAATGCACTTCTCATAGTGTCATAAGTCCCACAAGAAAAATGACAAAATGCCCGCAGGCGATATGACACTTTCAAAAGTGACAGAACGCCCACGGGCGCTATGACATAATTGTTTGTGTCATAGCGCCCACGGGCGCTATGACACCGGGCGTTATGTCATGCACCCGAATTAGGCGTGATACGTTGCGTGCAATTCGTGCGTTTAATTTATGATTAAATATAATAGAAAAGAGTATATATTCTGAATTAATTATTTATAAATAGTTTAAATAATATTTAAAACATTTTAAATTGTATACTGTACGGGCGAGCGCGCAGCGCGAGCTGTGGTACAGGGTATAAGACAGTCGGGCTTGCCCGACTGTCAGGTCGAGCGCGCCTGAGCGCGCGAGATTTTTTTTATTTATTTTGATATCTTTTGCGACTTGTTTGCGAACCTTTTGCGATACTTTTTTTTGTTAAATAAAATACAATTTTAATTGCACACCAAATTTTATTTTATTTCCTCAAATTTTTATTGCACATACACATAACATAACATTATAACACATTTTATTTGCGACTTCGTAGTTTAACAGTTTTCGTTTGGAGCTGCGAATAAAAATGGAAATAAATAAAAGCGCAATTTAAACAATAAAATTATTGAATTATAGTTATTGTTTTTAATAAAAATGATCACATTTTTATATTGCTCAAACAATAGCATTTGAATAATTATAAATTTATTAAATACTTACCATCAAACTTTTTCCTTATTTCACCACAAATTTTATGCGCGTCTGTCGCGATTAAACAAGCCAAAACGCAAATAAAAAGAGAAGACGAAAAATGCAAAACAACAACGACGCGACCAGCGAGTCGTACTGAGAGGGAACGAGAGAGACAGAGAGGGAACGCTTGTGCGTCGCTGAGTGCGAACGAAACGAAAAACGTCGTGGAGAGAGAACACGAGAGAGAGTGAACAATTCGTAGAAACGAGAACAAAATACGAAATACGAGCGACTAGCTTCGCTTTTTCTTTCGTTTGCGAGTTCGTTTACGACAGTTTTTGGCGAACCTTCGCCGCCTGGTCCAGTGGGAAGCCATACATACATATGTATGTGTGCACACGACAGCATGAGAGAAATACACAAAATGAAAGAAGGAAAGCAAAACAGAAAACATTTACAGCGGGCGCACACAGGCCTTGCTTTCAGTGATGATAGCCTGGTGTAAATCGTCGAAGAGCTCACTCTGGATGTCTCTGTTAAATAACATTCTGTTAAATAACACGATCCAATCCGTCAGGGTATATTGATCTATTTGATGCGTTTTTGGCCAAATTTATAAATTAAATGAAAAGATATGCAATCATAGCACAGCGTGCATAACAGTGTTGCCATTTTTTCTTCAATAAAAAAAGCTGCTTTTAACGGCATGAATGGTAAAAAAAGCTAATCAATTTTATAAATAAGCTGAATAAAAAGCTGAACAAAAAAATGTGTTTAATGTGTTAAATAACATTATATTAATGCAAATATTTAATGTATTATTTATAATATATTGACATCATCTAATTTAAAAATGTTATGCAATTATATTTTGAAACTTTTTGGATAATTTTTAGCTATACAAATATTTTTCAATCCAAGCTATTTCTCAAAAATACATAAGAAAAAAATGTGGACGGGGCAGATCAGTCGGATAGGCCCGACTGTAAAATACCATGTACCCTATAGTTCTTATAGCCGCTGAGATCAACGCACTTATCCAGATGGATGGACATACAGTTTGTGGGGTCTGCTCCGCCTCCTTCAGCATAGTACATCCATTCAGACAAAGTTCTTTTATACCCTGTATTCATTGAAAATATTGTTCCATTTGAGCGCATATCACTGAAATTCGCTGTACAGAAGACTTGCAAATGCTGCAATAAATTCTACTCTCGTCCTTGTCATCAGGTTTTGTTATATTTCTGTAGCATTGCAAAATATTTAATGCAATTTATTCACACATTCGGTATGGAGAAGTTAAGTGATAAAGATGTAACTTTTTCATAATTTTCATGTGATAACATTAAAAAAAGGCGGAAAAAAGCTAAATCCAATTTCAAAAAAATCCAGAATTCCCGCTTCCCGCAATTCTTGAATTTCTCACGCTGCTGGGCTTAAAAAAAAGCCGGGAAAAAAGCATGTACATATGTGCCACTGCAGCCACAATAATAAAGCTACAGACTTGTAATTTGGCATGTAGGTAGCCCATTGAACTATCCAACGATGTTGTAAGTTACATTACAAACGAAGAAGAAACAGCAAAGTCATGCAACAAACAATATTTTTTTTTAAATATATGTAAGTGTTTAAAAGCTATAGACTTGGGATTTGGCATGTACGCAGCCTATGGCATTATCCATCAATGCTATGAATTACATTGCAAACGGTAAATAAACGAAGATAGATCAGACAAAGAAACCACCTATGTATATCTTGCAGACTATAAGAGCTAGAAATTCAATGCAGCAATTAGATCAAGTTTATTTGAGTTTTTTGATAACTCCTCTCATTCCTTCGCTAACCGAAAAATCAATTTAGCAACAGTTTACAGTTTTAAAGCTTCAGTTTTAAAGCTAAAGATTTGGAATATGGCATGTAAGTAGTCTATGACAATCTCCACCGATACTGTGAATTACATCACGATCGGATAAGAAACAGCGAAGAAAACACAAAGTACAGGGTCTCCTACAGTCGGTTACGTCCGACTGTAGCTCCGTCCTTACTGGTTTTTGTTAAGTTTAAAAATTTAAAATGCCAATTGCAAAAAATCCAGCCTTTTTTAAATGGACTCATCGTTTTTTTCTGTTTGATCTTTTCGACTTATTATACAATATACAGAATTTGGACGTGGCATATTAGTCAGATGGGCCCGACTTTGTATTGTAAATATAATTTTATAAAACTCAAACGAAGCGTAGCAGCAATGCTTATTCTTCTAACTTTTTTACGTGTGCCAGCTTAATGGCAGCGCTGCTAGAGAGTGCGCAAGGCACTCTTTAATATTTCCTGTGTTTTCTTAACCGATTTTAAGGACACTTTTCAGGACAGTTGAATACAATAGAAAATAGTATATATTTCGAATAAAAATGTTCTATGTTAAATATTACTAATTATGATCAAATATACGAGGTTGTGTAGGTTTTATTGATATTGGGCGTAAAGGGAGTGTGGTATCAAAGATTTGAAATAAACTTGATTTACGTATTGATTACATATACCGATAGCAGCAAAAATGGCTGCTCTGCTCTAGGGTTTATCCAGACGGACAGATAGACGGGCATCACTATATCGACACGGCTTGTCTCCCTGATCAAGAAAATATATATTTTGTGGGGTCTATAATAATAAAAAAATTGATTAATATGTATATTATGTAAATGTAGCTTTGTTCTGTTTTTTTGTCCTTTTTTTTAAATCTTTCCGTTTTCTGTCCTGTTTTTCGGGTTCATTTGTCCTTTTTTTATGGTGAGGAGTTGGCAACACTGGTAGAGAATAACAAGATCAAAATATCCAAATAAACATACGCTGCGTAACATAAACATGTTAAAATAACAATATGTTATGAACATCAGTCTGTTACTTAACAGATGTACCACTGTGTGGACTTTAACACGCTCTCATATTTTCTGGGTTGCGTGATTTCCTCTACTACTCATTGTTACTCTATGACAAATTATAAATAAAGTAAATAATGTTGCAGAGCAATAGCCAATTGCAAAATGAGCAAACTGTTTTGTACGCCGTAGAAAAGCGGCTAGTAGAAGTGTTGCCCAAAGTGCAAGAGACATTGAATTCACTTAAGGTAAATAAGCGAATAGAAAAGAAATATGTTTTGACATGGATATACCAAATAGTAACATAATGTTCTACAACTTTAAAAATATTATAATTAATAGGTAGAAGAACTACATTTAAAATCTCAATCGGTACATCAAGCAACAGTAAAAAAGGCCCCATCAAGGTCAAATGCGGACATTCCAGCTGCACAAAAAGACACAATGAACGACCAAATTAATCGGCAACAAATGGACTTGACATTGTTTGAAAATAAATCGAACCAAATCGAGTTGGAAGATGATTCGGATTAATCATATATTTATTTCGTAGTTTCAATTTTGTGTCGATTTCTTTTTACCCGACATTGTAAATAAATACACAAACTAACTGTGTTGAAGAAAAAGTTTGTTGCTTAAAAATATAAGCACTAGCACGTATTAAATAGATACATATACATAGATTAGATAGCGATTGTCAATGCCTATATATCGTCCTCATCGTCGCCATTACTCCGCTTCTTTTTCGGTGGAACACTCGCCTTCTGGCCAGAGGCGCGGTTGCTGCCTTTGCTGCTAGAGCTCGAGATGTTGCTTTTACTGGAGTCAGATTCCCTGCCAGACGATACCCCATCGTCGTCGTCGCAATCGTCGTCGTCGTCGTCATCGTCTTCCGAGCTGGAAGTATCTGAGCCACTGCTGCTGCTGGAATCCGAGTTCGATGACGCCGAGCTGCCACTGCTGCTCGAACTTTCCGATGAACTGGATGACGTAGAGCTATGGCTGTGCTTTCTCTTGCGCTTGCTTTCATCCTCCCGACTAATTGGCCCGCATTTCTTGGGCCTGTTGGTGGCATCCAAGGAACGGACCTCATTAGTCGGCCCCGCCTCCGTACTCCTCTCGGCTAAATGCTTGCTCAACTGTTTGGTGCGGGAGCTGCGGTGAACGTATTTTCGTTTTTCCTTGCACTCGTAGCTCCAGTGACCTATGTTCAGGCATTTTTGACATCGAATTCCGTTTGGAAAAGCCGCGTTCAATTTAGCAGAGCTTGAAATAATATGTTAATTAATTCGCAGGGCTGTTGTACATATGTATATGTATATGCATACCGTTCCTTTTGAGCAAGCTTGCGCGCTGCTAACCCCATGAACGTCATTCTTATGTAATAATCTCTGAGTCGATTTTGAGGTCCAATTTTGACTGTTTTTTGTCTGATATTGTTTACAAAACGCAAAAATGGTGGACCCAAGGGTTTCGGTAATTTTGTTTATTTTTCACATTAGGTATGACCGTATCCGAATTCATGAAAAATTAGACGGTATTATTGCTGAGACTCAGTGTTGCCAATTTTTTTTTTTTAGGAAAAAGGCTGGTTTTAACGGGATGGAAAGTAAAAAAAAAGCTGAAAAATTGTATAAAAAAGCTGAACAAAAAATGTGTTTTATAACATTATATTAATGCATTATTTATAATATCTAATTCTAAAATGATATGCAATTATATTTTACAACTTCTTGGGCAATTCGTAGCTATAAAAATATTTTTCAAGCTGAGCCATGTCTCAAAAATGCATAAACAAAAATTTTGACGGGGCAGATCAGCAGTACTTCTTCTTCTTTCCTTTTACGTGCGACAGCTGCGCTGCACGGCTGCGCTGCCAATTACGTAGCTTATATCTACTTTGTTTATTAACCAATTTCAATGCGCTTTTCAGGTTAGTTAAATATAATAGAAGAGAGTATATACACCAAATAACAACATTCTATGTTCAATATTACGCTTGTTTTTGAACTTTGAAGTTTAACTTATGTGAAGCCTATATCTCCTGTGTTGCTTAACCGATATCAACGCTTTTCAGGATAGTTAAATATAAAAGAGAGCTTATGTTCCAAATTACAACCTTCTATGTTTAATAATACGCTTGTTATTCAACTTTTTATGTTCAACCAGTAAGGACGGAGCTACAGTCGGACGCAACCGACTGTAGGAGACCCTGTACTTTCTGTTTTCTTCGCTGTTTCTTATTCGATCGTAATGTTATTCACAGCATCGATGGGTATTGTCATAGACTACGTACATGTCAAATTACAAGTCTGTAGCTTTATTATTGTGGCTGCAGTGGCACATACATGCATTTTGAAAAAAATTGTCTCTTGCATATCTTCGCTATTTCCAATTCAAATCATAAATAAACTATTAGCATCGGTGGAGAATACCATAGACTACGTACATGCCAAATTACAAGTCTGCAGCGCAATTATTGTGGCTGCTGTGGCGTTTATAGTTTTCGAGATTTTTGAGGTATGTGTAGATTTTTGATGATTCGCGGATGAAGGAGGCGAGATATCAAAAGTTTGAAACAAACTTGATCTGCTTGCATTAGCTGACTACCTAAATCCGAAAAGCTGGTGTCTTTAGCTCTTATAGTTGCTGAGATCTAGGTGTTCATACGGACAGACAGACAGACAGACAGACGGACAGACGGACGGACGGACATGGCTATACCAACTCAGCTCGTCGTCCTGAGTCAGAATATATACTTTGTGGGGTCTATCACGCTTCCTTCTGCCTGTTACATACATCTGTCAGTTGCACTAAATTAATAGACCCTTTTACTTTTTTAAAGTACAGGGTCTAAAAACACGAGGTTGTATGGGTTTTATTGATTTTTGGGTGTAAAGGGGGCGTGGCGTGCATGATTTGAAATTAACGTGATCTGCATGTATGGTATATACCTACCTATAGCAATAAAGACGGCTGCTCTAGCTTTTATAGTTTCATTGAAAATAATGTTCAATTTGAGCGCATATCACAGAACTTCGCTGTATAATAGACTTGCAAATGCTGCAATAAGCTCTACTCTCGTCCAAGTCATCAGTTTTTGTTATATTCATGTACCATTGCGAAATGAAGAAGATAGTTGGCCATAAACTAGTTAAGGTATTGCAAAATATTAATAAAAAAAATTTTATAAAACTGTCATACGCAGCGTAGCAGCAATGCTTTGTGTGTTACGTTTCCTATATGTGCCGCTTAATTGGCCGCGCTGCTAGTGAGCGAGCGAGGCAACACCTGCAATATTGTTTCGCCTATAACTCCTGTGTTTATTGATCGATTTTAATGCGCTTCTCAGGAAAGTTTAATATAATAGAAGAGAGTATATATACCGAATAACAACGTTCTATGTTCAATATTACGCTTGTTATTCAGTTTTTATGAATTAGGGCGTAAAAGGGGCGTGGCATCCAAAATTTGAAAAAAGCCCTATCTGCGCCTGATATAGACCTACGAACAACTGAAAACAGAATTTATATAACTCGATTTGTGTCTCTCAAATTGGTGAATGAATTCTTTTTATGCTCGTTGTGGGCGTAAGGGGAGTGGCATCCAAGATTTGAAGTAAACTTGTTCTGCGTATGGTATACACCTTTCAAAAATGACCAAAACGGCTTTTCTAGCTCTTATAGTTGCTGAGATCGACGCGTTCAAACAGACGGACGGACGGACAGACGGACAGACAGACGGACATGGCTATATCGACTCAGCTCGTCATCCTGATCAAGAATATATATACTTTGTGGGGTCTGCCACGCCTCCTTCTGGCTGTTACATACATTCGCACAAAGTTATTAACCCTGTTTTCCCATTTTTCAAATGGGCACAGGGTATAAAAACAGTGATAAAGGTGTTACTCTTTAATAATTTTCATGTAACTACGTCAATATTAAAAAAGCGGGAAAAAGCCAAATCTATTTTAAAAAAATCCAGAATTCCCGCTTCCCGCCATTCTTGAATTTCTCCCGCTGCTGGCATTGAAAAAAAGCCAAATTTGACGGGAAAAAAGCGGAATTGGCAACCCTGCTGAGACTACACATTGGTAGAGTTGTCAAGTTTGCTTTTTTACAGCCAAATCAGGTTTTTGTTTTATTTGTAGATTAATTTTATATCGTTCTGACACTGAGCAGAATATTCTAAAAATGATGCAAGTGTTTACACCAAAGATGCATCACACGATCAGCTGTTCGGCCACCGAAAACGTAAACAAACAAGAAAACGCGCCATTGAATAGGTAAACAAACAAGAAAACATCTAGAAAGAGACCTATGAAAAAGCTGTGATAGTGCTACATTATTATATTTTTTGATTTGAATGCGCTTTTCAGGATAGATATTAAATTTGTAAAATAATATATACATTTTCACCCATTTTTTATGGTTACAGGTCATAAAAAAGAGAAACAATAACTGAATGTGAGAAATTCGGGCTCGACGTCTAGCAATGGGAGATTTTTAATGGAAAAATTTGGCTTGGTCAGATAGTACTATTTCGAATAGTGCCAACTATTCTCATCAGTGACCTTAGAAACGAAAAATGTCAAACTTGTCTGTATATGTGAGTAAGTCGTAAGTCGGGTTCGAACCTTGAACCTGTGGTTAGTGAGGCGAATGCCTTAACCAGAACGCCAGTCCTGTCCGAGCCCAGCCGCCGCTTAACTGAATTCATCAAGAGATCTTCATTTGACTATTTCTAAGACTAGCTGTTTTCCCCAAGTTTTTACCGTCTCCATCTATTGCTCATTTTTGGTGCGTTCATTTTAAACTCAACGGTTTAATCTATATGAATGCTGGTTTTAGCTAGAGGATATCTAGAGAAATCGGGGTGCTGCCCGTTTATAATTTTTTGTGTTATTTAAATTTTACAATTGTAAATCTTATTTTCATTTCAGTCATTATATATTTGCAGGCGTTTTTAAATTTATTAGCTGTAATAAACAGCTGTTTGCTATTGATATACCACTTTTTGTATCGAAAATACTAAATTGTATCGAAATACTAGGCAAGATACGGCTACACCCTCGTGGTACATCACTCAGTATAAACAGCCTATTAAAAATAATTTAAAATTTGCGTTTTTTTACGCGAATGAAAGATTTAAAAAAGAAAATTATATACCAAATTTTTTTATATTTTTTTTGTTATAATTTTTTTGCTAATTTGACTAATATTCCGTTATTATGAACTACTTACGAACAAAATGTATGTATATTAATTATACTAACACAAATATTTTATAAATAATCTTGCACGCACGCGATTTTGTTATACCCTGTGATACAGCTCGCGCTGCGCGCTCACATATACAGTATAAAATTTAAAATATATGTAATTTTATTTATTAATAAATAACAGTAATATATATTAATGCATTATTTAATATATTTAGCAAATATTTAACCATTTAAATATAATTTTATAAAACTGAAACGAAGCGTAGCCAGCAGTACATATTTTTCTTCCCTTTTCACGTGCGCCAGCTGTGCTGGCACGGCGCGTGCGTTGCAACGCATCCAATATTACGTAGCTTATACCTCTGTGTTTATAAGCTGATTTCAATGCGTTTTCATGACAGTTCAATAAACATAGTAACAGAGAATATAATGACACAAAATAGATTAATATCCAACAAACATTACTGCATCATTAACTCAAAAATCGCGTTTTTTGAGTCATGACACTCTTCTGGTAAACGAGCGATATGTATTCAGAGTAACAACAATCTGTGCTCAATATTACGCTTGTTATTCAACTTTTAAATATGTTTAAATATGTTTCGTTAATAACTCCTATGTTTACGAGGGCTGTCTGATAAAAAACCGACCTAACCATGATGCACGCGACTTTTTCAAAATTTTTTTTTTATTTTTCTACATAGTCTTCTTGTAACTCCACACACTCCCAGCCATGCTCCCATTTCTGCAACCCTTCCAAATAAAGCGCTGGAAATGTTAATGCGCGCTCGTTTGTGGTCTAGCGTAAGCAAACGCGGCACCCAACGAGCGAACAGCTTTCTCATGCCCAAATCTTTGTTTAATATGTGATAAACACGTTCTTTTGACATCTTCATAATCTCAGCTATTTCCCTAACTTTAATCCGGTGATCCTCTAGTGCCAATTGATGAACTTTAGCGATGTTATCGTTAGTGGTTACAGTTTTTGGACGCCCTGGACGCTCATCATCTTCCAAGTTCCTGCGACCACGTTTAAATTCAGCTGCCCAAAATTTTACGGTGGTAAACGATGGTGCAGAGTCACCATACACATAGTCCAACTCATCTTTGATTTGTGAAGGCGTATTGCCTTTCAAAAATAAAAATTTAATTACAGCTCGATATTCAATTTTCTCCATTTTGGGGAAATCACCGAAATAGACTCACAAAAACGACTGTCAACAGATAATTGCGCAAGATAAATTTCTGAAATTTTGGCGAGTAGCTATTATAATATGCACAAGTTGAAGTAGAAACTTTTTTTTCAGATGTGTCGCTAGCTTCACATTAAGGTCGGTTATTTATCGGACAGCCCTCGTATTAATCGATTTAAATACGCTTTTCAGAATAGTTAAATATAGTAGAAAAGAGTATATATTCTAAATAACAATATTCTATGTTCATTATCACGTTTGTTATTCAACTTTTTCTGTACTTGATCTGCGTATTGAATACATCTACCGATGGTAACCAAAACGGCTGCTGTAGCTTTTGGAGTTTCCTACTGGTTCTGAAGGGGTTAAGCTGAGGCCACCAGGCGGGTCGCAGGTTGCGGATAGCGAACGATCTCTCAATGAGAGGCCAGTTGTGAATACCTGGGCAACCTGTAATAAACAGCCCCGGACAACCAGCGCTCGTTACCAAGTCGGTACGTCGACAAGGCGCTTGTGCTTCCGCCTTTAAATAATAGGTTCACACACACCTTATCCTACACTACACCCGTCTCATTTCTCTCCCCAACATCTCACCCCGGGCCGGACGAACGTGTTAATAGTACCGTGCAATAAGTCAGCCTGGCTGAGGGCCCGGGTCAACAAAAAGCTGAGTCGCGAACGGTGTGCTCAGGCAAATGGCGACTGCCTGTTCTAGGACCGCAGGACCGCAGGACTTACCGGCGGCAACAGTATGACCCGTGGCAGACCACACACCACGCAACCACGGCTCTGCACCAGGCAGGAGGGGAATGGAGCAGAGGGTGGTACACCAGCACCATGTCGAGAAAGAACAAAGGTGGGGGACTCCTTTTTGTAATTGGTATCGACCTTGCTAGGCGAGATACCTTAGTGGCTAATGGGCACATCATCCGTTTTCGCTATGGTAATATCCCGGTAGGTGGTCTGAAGAAATCAAAAACAGAAGTGGAGAACTCGCGGACGAGCTGCGAGACGATGCGGACGTAACGGTGGTTCGCCTTCGGTGGTTGAGCCTTCGTTCTCCTCGCTTGAGGAAGATCTGGAGCCGATCCTCTGATATGACGGGTAATCCCGTCACAACAGGACTAGTTCAAGAAAACATCCACCACGCGAAGTTGGCCTCGGCCGTTTTAACAAGGATGTTTACAAAGCACCAACTTGGACTAGCCCTTATACAAGAGCCCTGGGTGTGACAGGGTATTCGAGGCCTCTACTCGAAAAACACAAAGGTAATTAGCGATCAGAGGACAGATAATCCTTGGGGTTGCATTATGATACGAAAGGAAATTAACTTTTATATACAGTAGAATCCGGTTATAGCGACATTCAAGGGACCGACGATTTTACGTCGTTATATCCGGAAGACGCACTATCCGAAAGGAGCAAAAAAAATTTTTTTTTTTTTAATCAAAACAAAAAATTTAATACAGTAGAATGCGGTTATAGCGACTTTCAAGGGGCCGACGATTTTACGTCGTTATATCCGGAAGACAAAATCCATGATTTTGTTTGCTTCTTTTAGCATTGTTAAAGAAATCAAATTTTCCTCTTTAAAGCTTTTTTTTTTGTTCGGCACGTCGCAATATCCGGTTGAATTGTGAAAAATCTCGTCGGTATAAGCGGTTTGACGCTAAAAGCGGAGCGTTCTAAGCGGAGGCCCTTTCATATAAGTTTGTATGAGGACCAACCAAGCCATCGAGTTTTCGTCGCAATAACCGGACGGACGCTATAAGCGGCGTCGTTATAACCGGATTCTACTGTACTTCCAGAGTACATGAGCCGGGACTGTGTGTCTATAATGGCATACCCCAAGGGGGCCCCACTCCTAATCATCGCATCGGCGTACTTCCATGGGGATGAAGCCTGTCCCCCACCAAAGGTCCAGCACCTGGTAAAGTTTTCAGAGTCAAAGCGGATCTCCATACTTATAGGTTCCGACGCCAATGCACACCATGTAGTATGGGGAAGCACGGATACAAACTTAAGGGGTGAGTGCCTTCTCGACTTCATTATCAATAATAAATTAGAACCATGTAATATCGGTGATGAACCGACATTTGTGACCCGGAACAGAAAAAACTACATAAGCAATTGGCATGTCTCTTCAGAAGAGTCGATGTTTGACCACAGACTAATCCGTTTTAATCTACAAGCAAATACGGAAAGTTTGGTGCCCGTTCATAACCCTAGAAGAACGGAATGGACCAAATATAAGGTCGATCTATCGCTTAATATCTCCAGGGTGAAAATAGGAATTTCCAAACATCCTTTAGAACTAGAAACAGCGATTGGTGATATAAACAGTTGCATAATAAACGCATTCGAGAGTGAATGCCCTCTTAATAAGCAGAAAAAGGAAAAAGACGCCCCATGGTGAAACAAACGACTCGAGACCCTTCGCGTTATTAGGTTACTAAAAATAACCGTTACGGTCCCTGCTAGAAAGCGAAGCTGTGATTGACACCAGCAGACCCATTAGACCCACAGCCGCTGTTTGGAGGACCGCCAAAACTGTTGTCACGGAAGGGAAGCTAAAATGAGCAATCGGTTCCTTCAAGCCTTTTAAATCCCCGGGTCTAGATGGCATATCTCCATCTCTCCTGCAGAAAAGGCAGGACGAGCTACTAAGTAGCCTAAGGAGAATTATGGTAAGCAGTCTGGCGCTAGGATACACCCCAAATGCATGGAACAAAGCTCGGGTAGTCTTCATCCCCAAGAGAGGGAAGAAAGACATAGCCAATCCTAAGTTTTTTAGACCCATCAGCTTGACATCGTTTCTCCTGAAAACAATGGAGAAGCTGGTGGACAGTAACATCAGGAGAACAACACCTCAAATCGTTGTTGATAGTTCAAACCTTACTGGTTCGGACGCAACCGACTGTAGGAGACCCTGTACTTTATGTTTTCTTCGCAGTTTCTTATCCGATCGTAATGTAATTCACAGCATGGGGATTGTCATAGACTACGTACATGCCACATCCCAAATCTTTTGCTTCAAAACTGAAGCTTTAAAACTGTAAATTGTAGCTAAATTGGGTTTTCGGTTAACGGAGGAATGAGAGGAGTTATCAAAAACCCATACTAGCTTGATCTGGTGGTTGCATAGGAGAACATAAATACCAAAAAATGGTATTTCTAGCTCTTATAGTTTGCAAGATCTAGGCTGCTTCTCTGTCTGCGCTATCTTTGCTGTTTCTTTTCCGTTGGTAATATAATTCACAGCGTTGATGGATAATGCCATAGGCTGCGTACATGCCAAATCCCAAGTCGATAGCCTTTAAACTGTGGCTGTAGTGGCGCTTACATACATTTATAAAACAATTAATTGGTGCATAACTTCGCTGTTTCTTCTCCGTTTGAAATGTAATTTACAGCATCGATGGATAATTCAATAGGCTACGTACATGCCAAATTACAAGTCTGTAGCTTTATTATTGTGGCTGCAGATGCACATCCATGCATTTTGAAAAAAATTGTTTCTTGCATATCTTCGCTATTTCCAATTCAAATCATAAATAAATTAATATCATTGGTGGAGAATACCTTAGGATACGTACATGCCAAATTACAAGTCTGTAGCGCTATTATTGTGGCTGCTGTGGCGTTTATAGTTTTCGAGATTTTTGAGGAAGGTGTAGATTTTTGATGATTCGCGGATGAAGGAGGCGAGATATCAAAAGTTTGAAACAAACTTGATCTGCTTGCATTAACTGACTACCTAAATCCGAAAAGGTGGTGTCGCTATTTTTTTTAGTTGCTGAGATCTAGGTATTCATACAGACAGACGGACAGACGGACATGGCTATATCCACTCAGCTCGTCGTCCTTAGTCAGAATATATATACTTTGTGGGGTCTACCACGCTTCCTTCTGCCTGTTACATACATCTGTCAGTTGCCCTAAATTAATAGACCCTTTTACTTTTTAAAGTACAGGGTCTAAAAACTAACATATTCTATCCTTCTTGGCTATCAAAACGTAAGAGGTCTATGTAGCAAGCTTCCTACTCTTTATTTAAATAGTCTTTCCTTTCAATTTAAAATAATCGTTTTTACCGAAACTTGGTTAAGACCGGATATTTTAAATTCTGATATTCTTTCAGCTAACTTTACTATATTTAGGCGTGATCGCATGTCAAGTCGTGGTGGTGGAGTACTTATAGCTATCGACGCTAGTCTCTCGGCAGTGCAAATTCAATGTTGCTCGTTTGACATCGAATTTGTTGCTGTCAAGATCCATTTTAGTAGTCTTAATCTTTATGTAACTTGTTCGTATATTCCTCCTTCTTCTGATATTTCTGTTTACATAAATCACCTTTCTGCTATTAGGACAATTACATCCTTTCTTACGGATCATGATCTCCTTATCGTTCTTGGTGATTTTAATATTGCTGGGTTATCTTGGCTATCTTCTGCTGACTCCAATGGTTTGACACCGACGATCTCTCATGACTTTGTTGAGGGTCTGTTCGGCTTATCACTGACTCAAGTGAATGATATCCCGAATTCGTTGAATAGAATGCTTGATTTGATCTTTATTTTAGATTCTTCTTCTAGTTCTGTATCCCGTACTGAACCTTTTTCTATCCCTGAGGATATTTACCACCCATCTTTGGAGGTGTCGATCGGCCTACCAGTTTCTTCTTCTGGCTTGATTAATATATCAAGAGAGTGTGTCCGTTGCTTTCGGAAGACCGATTTTGCTAAACTAGCACAGCTTCTATCCCAAACTGATTGGTCTCGTATTTTTGCGTGCGGTGACGTGAATAGTGCAGTTGAAGTTTTTTATTCGACATTGAACTCTTTGTTCGATGTCTGTATTCCTTCTACTAGTTTACCACAAAGGTCGCATAGACCAATATGGTTTACTAGGGAACTAGCCAGTTTGAAATATAAAAAGTCGAGACTGTATAAGAAGTTTAAAGAGAGTGGCTCTTCTTCTGACTTCTCTCTTTATGTCGTTGCGCGTTCCAACTTTCTGAGTATTTGGGAAGATGTAGAATTCAGTTTATTAGGGATCCGAAAAGTTGCTATGATTTCGTCAACTCGAAACGTAAAATATCGACATTTCCGAACCTGTTTGTGTTTGAGAATAGGTCGGCTACAGGGGATCAAGCTATCGCTGATCTCTTTGTCGACTTTTTTCAAACTACTTATAGTATTCCTCTCGTGATTTTATTAATGGGCAGACTTATCCCTATAAGTTGAATGCTTCCAATTGTGTATTCCATCCCTTAATTACGGAAAGCCTACTTTTAGATGAGTTGATGGCCCCTAAGCCTGTAACCTGCACCCGATGGAGTGCCTGGTTGTGTGCTACGGCATTGCACTGATGGTATTTGTAAGCCTTTGGTAAAGTTGTTAAATTTGTCCGTTGAGTCTTGCTCCTTTCCACAAATTTGGAAGGAGTCCTACATAATTCCCCTCCTTAAAAAAGGAAATAAGTCTGATGCAAATAATTATAGAGGTATATCTAAGTTGTCTGCTATTCCTAAAATGTTTGAGAAGTTGATAACTTCTCAAATTCAACATTTATGTAAATCTATTATTTCACCAATTCAACATGGATTCGTGAAAAATAGATCAACAACCACTAACTTATTGGAATTCACTTCTCTCGTAATTAAGGGATTTGAAAATAAAATGCAAACGGATGTAATTTATACTGATTTTAGTAAAGCGTTTGATTCGGTCAACCATGCGCTTCTCCTACACAAACTTGACCTTTTAGGGTTTCCTAAAAATTTAACTTTATGGATTTCTGACTACCTTTTAGGTCGGTTTCAAAAAATATGTTTCAAGGGCTCTGTTTTTAAGCCATTTATTGTAACTTCTGGTGTACCTCAAGGTAGTCATCTTGGTCCCTTACTAATTACATTATTTATAAATGATTTGCCCTCAATTTTAAAAACTCTTGGGTTCTTATGTACGCTGATGATGTAAAAATTTGTCTATCCTATTGCGACTCCGAGGAAAGCTGTATTTTGCAAAATGAATTGGATAATTTCCACTTGTGCGTTCTACAAACCTGCTAAATTTAAATTGTAGTAAATGTAATTTGATGTCTTTTTATAGGGGTACTCCCCATTTGAATTCTTACAAGCTTGCCAATACAGTTCTGGAGCGAGTCGAATTATTTAATGATCTAGGTATTCATTTCGATTCAAAACTTAAGTTTGATAAGCATATCTCATCAGTCGTTGGTAGGGCTATGGGAGTCCTAGGATTTATTAAGCGCTGGTCAAAGGAGTTCAACGATCCGTATACTACTAAAACCCTGTATACTGCTCTAGTTCGCCCTATTTTGGAATATGGATGCTGTGTTTGGGGTCCCCAGTACAGAATCCACCAGGATAGAATTGAGTCGGTGCAGAAACAGTTTCTTCTTTTTGCATTGCGTAATTGGGATACTAACACTTGCCTTCCTCCGTATCGAAGTAGACTTTTGTTAATTAATCTTCCTTCTCTTTCTGACCGTAGAACAATGCTTGGTGTCATGTTTATGCACAAGTTAATTAATGGTGAAGTCGACACTCCAGAGTTGATATCCCAAATTAGATTTACTGTTCCGGTTAGAAACACTAGAAACTTTATTCCCTTATCTCTTTCTCGCTGTAGTACTAATTATTCTATTCATAACCCATTTAGAGTTCTTTGTAGAGAGTACAATAGCCTTTTTAACATTATTTCTAGTGCCACCTCTGTGCCTCTACTAAGATGGAAGCTTCTGCAACACCTTTCTCGTAGATAATACTTAGTTTTGTTTAAATTTGTATATTGTTTGTAGCTTTATTCCGCGATCTATCGTATTTTTTTCCGCTCGATGCGCGGTGCGCCCCTCGGTCGGATGGGCGGGTGGTGGGCTGCGTATTGGCTTAGGTTCGCGCGTTAACAAGCACATACTTGTTGTCGCTGGACCACTTGAACATGCTGCCGGTAGTATGTCAACTCCCAGAATATAAGAGACAAGCCTCTACAAGCAACGCAACACGCATACAGAGCGGGACGATCTACGGATACTGCACTATATCAATTCTGCAGGACACTCAAACATGCAGTTGATAATAAGGAAGTTTCTGTGTGCGCCTTCCTGGACATAGATGGCGCCTTCGATAACACATTACATGATGCAGTTAGGGCAGCCCTGGACAGAAGATGCATAGATTCCACCACCAGTGCTGCCAGATTTTGAGAGATAAAATAGATTGAAGAAAAAAATAAGCTAGAATAAGCTAAAAATTGAAAAAAAATAAGCTAAAAATAAGCTAACCATGGAAAACATTAAAATAGTTGATTTTTTACTTTTATTGATATTATATTTATATAGCTATTAGAGCAAAGAAATAATTTTATCGACTTCATCATTCGATTCCATATATTTAGCGGATGAGCTGACTAAAGCGAGGTATTTCGTTGGAAGTATGTAGTCATGGCAACATTTGCCATGACGTCGCAGTCCATATCTATAACATAAAAAAAAAATACTTAGTATATTTTAAATAATTTAAAATTTCAAAAACAAACCTTATTCTTAAAATTGCGTTCAAGCTTTTTAAATTCATTTTGTTGCGCAACTTTGTTTTGACCATGTGCATTTGGCTGAATATCCTCTCAACCGCAGAATTCGACCATGGCAGTGAAATAATGTGCAAAGCAAATAACGCCAGTTGCTCGAAAGCTTTGTTTTGGCCAGCATCCTTATACTTCAAAACTTCTGATCAAAACTCTATAGTTATTTCCAAATACCAACAAAAAATATGACTTTTGTCCAAATTATCGATAAAAATTACCAAAAATTATAATACAATCGAAAAACAAAAAATTTTTTGTTATAAATTTTTTTTAAGCCGAAATTAGCTAAATGAAATTTGAAATAAGCCAGATTTTAAGCTATATGCATTTCAAGTATTTTTCAAGCTATTTCATTTTAAAATATGCTAAATCTAGCTTGAAATAAGCTAAAATGGCAACAATGTCCACCACAAGCAGATGGATTCAGCCGCTATTGAGAACCAGACATGCTCCCTTAACTATTGGTGAGAAAATAGTCTCGGTACTAACCAAGAGAGGATGCCCACAAGGAGGGGTGCTTTCCCTGGTGCTTTGCTATGGAGCATTTTGGTGGACGAACTACTAAGCAGGCTTGCGAGTAAGGGCATACAAGGCTATGCCGATGATATCGTGATCATCGGGAAATACGAGGAAACACTTTGCGACATAGAACAACTAGGACTCAATAAAACAAAGAAATGGTGCGCAGAGGTTGGGCTCAACATAAACCCAAACAAAACGATAACAGTCCCATTCACTAGAAGGCACAAACTGCAATAAATGAAGCAAGTTAAGTATCTCGGGATAACCCTAGATAGCAAATATCAACTTCGGAAAACACGTCAACATCACCGTGAACATGCAGAAGTATCGCCGGAAAGTCGTGGGGAACCTCCCCGCGAATAATACGATATACCTCATGATCATAAGACCAATGCTGATATACGGAGCAATTGCTTGGGGTAACAGGACCAAGCTTATCACAACCAAAAGACAGTTCCAAAGACTCTAGATACTAGCATGTGTCTGTATTACGGGTGCCATGCGCACCCAATTGGAAATGGCGGCCGACATGTTATTATTGCATAGGGTGAGATCTAAGACCTCTTACCTAATTGCGTTCATAAATGTGGGTTAATTTCCCTTGTTCAGTGTAACTATATGTTCTCTACTAAAAAAATTCTAAAAGGTACTCACCTCTTTTGTTGATATCCGTGCTTTCCCATACTGTGTGGTGGGCTTTGGCATCGCACGATATCATTAACCTCAACCGTTTGCTGGAGCAGTATTTCACCAGATCTTTGATGGTTGAGGTGGGGTTTTCTTCTTCTCCGGGCAGGTAAGCTAAGGCCAACACCACCTTTTGTACACCATGGACCGAGGGCATCTTTACCCATACTGCCACAAGGTCTTCATTGATGAACTGCGAGAGAGGAATAAATGTAAGTTTTGTGTTAATAAGAATGGCCGCTCTCGGACGAGATCTGGCACTTTCATATATTAACTTGCCGTGGGTTGTGGTTAACCCTTTGATTAAGTTTCCTCCGGTCCAAGGTTCCTGTATCGGTGCTATAGAGGAAGTGGTCAAGGCAGCACAAATCACCCGGCGCGGATATCATTTCTCAAGACCGGTAGTGCTCCTGGCAACACTGGACGTAAAAAACGCCTTCAACAGTGTAAAATGGACACACATGATGGCAGCACTCGAGCGACGGTTTCAGATTCCTCAATATCTGACCCGGATAATAGATAGCTATCTTACAAACAGATTGTTAATCTACAAAGCTGGATCACGAGAAAAATACATGAAGATCACGTCAGGAGCTGCTCAAGGATCCATCCTCGGTCCAGAGCTTTGGAACATAAGCTACGACGAAATACTGCTCTTGAAAATGCCGGATGACACTTTTCTAGTTGGATACGCAGACGATATAGCCGCGGTCATCACAGCAAGAAACACCGAACATACACAACGAAAGCTCACACAGGTCATCATACGAGTCAAGGACTGGCTAAATGACCACGGACTTCAGATGGCAACGGAAAAAACAGAGCTACTCCTAATCACAATTTCCAACAGAAGTGGACATGTATGTAAATGGGAACACGATAAGAACCCAGAAGCAAATACGGTATCTCGGAGTCCAATTGGATACCAAACTAACATTCGGTATGCAGCTAAAGTATACACAAACCAAGGCAGTGGGAACGACTAAATGCCTTCGCAGGCTTATGACAAACATTGGAGGACCCATACAATCGAAGAGAAAACTACAAATGGGAATAATAATCGCAATAATGCTGTACGGATGTGAAGTGTGGGCCGACACTCTACATACTCACTGCAGGCTGAAACAACTGCTTGCTGTACAGAGAACGAGCGCACTAAGGTGCATATCGGACGGTATCTGGCGCCGCATCGCTAGTCATCGCAGGAGTGATACCGATCCGGCAATCAGCAGATACGACAGGCTTAACAATAGCCGTATGCAGAGAGGAAACCATCGATCGGTGGCAAGAAAGATGGTCAAATGAAAGCACAGGAAGATGGACGCACAGACTATTGCCAAACCTTAAAGCATGGCTACAAAGAGAACAAGGCGAAGTTGACCACTAAACTACACAGATGATGCCGGGGCACGGCTACTTCTGCTCTTCCTATACTCAATAGGGAAAAGCACACGCCCCAGTTGTATATACCAAACGAAAGATAACGCCGAACACACCGTGTTTCACTGCAAACGATTCACGGAACAAAGGCGGCGATTGGAGGAAACCGTCGGTCAAATAACGCCAGAAAACCTCATCGAAAAGATGATCACACGAGAAGAAAACTGGAAAGAAGTAGCGGTCTTCATCGGCAACATCCTTAGACTAAAATATTAAAGTATTAAAAGAATTACAAAATATAGGGACGGGGCAGATCAGTGGCACGGAGGCTACAGTCGGACGTAACCGACCGTAGGAGACCCTTTACTTTGAGTATATGTACATACAACCACAATCAGACACACACACACTAAGCTACCCGCGTATGCAAGGCACACCACCCCCCCTCTGCCTAGTGCGGCAAATTCTCTGTGGCATATGTTCGCTGTTTCTTATCCGATCAAAACAAAATTCACAGCGTCGATAGAGAATGTCATAAACTAGTTAAATACCAAATTACAAATCAATAGCTTTAAAACTGTGGCTACAGCAGCTTTTTGCGGTTTGCGGGGGAAGGGGGGGAGGTATCCAAAATCTGAAACAAACTCGTGCTGCTCGCGAAATAGGAGAATCTAGATCCCGAATATGGTGTCTCTAGCTCTTATAGTTGCTGAGATCTAGGCGTTCATACAGACGGACAGACAGACGGACAGACAGACGGACGGACGGACATGGCTATATCGACTCGGCTTGTCGTCCTGATCAAGAATATATATACTTTGTGGGGTCTGCCACGCCTCCTTCTGGGTGTTACACACATTTCCTCTTTGCACTAAGTTAATAGACCCTTTTTACTTTTTTAAAGTAAAGGGTCTAAAAAGAAGGATTTGGATGAATACGAAGGGTAGTCTGGACGCAGACTTTTAGGTAGTTCTCCAGGTCGCCACCCATCTAACTCTATTGGGGTCGGAACGCACAATTGGAGCTCGGATGGTTCGTGTTGGAAATCGGTTCTCTTGTTGCCTCCTAGGGCTGCGGGGCGGAGGGGTTGCAAGGTTGTCATGGTGCACAGGGTGAGCATAGCTCGGCGGGACGGTGCTAGCGGTTCCCGCGGAAATGTTACAGTCCGGATCATGCTTGGCACGCGATGGTTCGGACTGCGCCAATGCTCGAACAACCTATCCCTTCCCGCAATAACCACCCACCCGGTCTGATTCGCGGGTAGTTCCTGTCGAGACGAGCGTGGATTAAATAGGCGTGGGTTGCGTGGTCGGGAGGACGAATGAGCTCGGGAGGACGGCTGGACCGAGCGCTCCGCGGGGACGTACGTGCTTTTCTCGCCCGGGATGGGTTCCGCCGCTTCTAGTGCAACCTCTCAGAATTTTTGAAGCGCGACTGAGATAGAGCCCCGTCGAAGAGAGCTCCGAATGCGCATGAGGCCCCACTTTGAAGTAATGCGGAAGCTTTTCCGAAGTGGAAAATGGCCTGATAAGAGGAGGGGTTTTTAGTGGGTGCGAGCCCAACATACCATATTTTGCCACGGCAGTGTGATGATGCATAAGGCATTTTCCCCACCTCAACCAAAAAAAAAGGTTCCTGTATACAGGTTATGTCCAGAGCCTCTGTGTTTAACCTCCAACTCAGTACGTAGGACGCCGCCTTTGCACGGTAGAGATTTATTTGGAGGCATTTCAGCTGCCTCCTGTGGGTTGCAGATAGGGTTGTGGGAAGGGGAGACATTAATTGGAAGTTTACGATCTCGCTTGCGGTTTTTGGTCTCGCTCCTTTACTGGTTCTGCCCGTTTTGTGGGGCAGTCGTCCATAAAACGGCGTGGCAGCTTTTTGCGCTGCAAGGATCCTGGCAGCCTCTTTGCTGGTGCTGGGCCCGTCTAGTGCAGCGATGACTGCAGCGGCTGTCATTACAACCCGAGAGTCTACCGTCGGTGCTGACTGTACCACGAGGGTAACAGATACTGTCCCGACAGCTGGCTATGGTGCTGTGTCGGTTGCTTCGCTGTGCAATGATGTTTTCGCTACAGGGCGAGATCTCGACTTCAGCATTATGGTGTGGAAGCCGTAGGTTATCTCATGCCGAGTTTGCTGTAACCTCTTAGCTGAGACGAGGTCCAAGGCAATTGTGTGGCCAGTTGTTTTCCATGGGGAGTATCCGCCAACCATCCACACAGAGGCCATGATTTTGGCACTGAATTAGGTCCAAAATCTTTTGCCATTTTTCTCCATCGGGTGTAGGGAACAGCTGTAGCTTAGGCATTGTTACCTTTAGCCATTCGACTGTCGACGCGTCCTTGCATCCCGGCCGGAAGGTAGATTGCCTTATACTTCTGGTTGAATACCTCCTTGAGGATAGCTGCCTGCAGCTCCGCCAGTTGACTCGTCGATAGCAGCTGCTCAGGATGTTTCTCCGGAAAGATTGATATTCTTTGCGTGCTCGCAATTTTCGCATACGAGACTACAACCTGGCCAGGCACCGGTGTCGCCCTTTCCAAGGGCTTGGTGGGCATCCTTAATGCAGCTACTGCTGGTACTCTGACGGCAGATTTTACTACTGCTGGGGTCAAAGGAAGTTTTGGAGCGCTGCTTTCCAGGGTCGTATTCTGCGACCTTGCTCTCTTTGCAGCCACTCTTCCTTTCCTTTCTGGCATCTTTTGGATAGCGAGGATTTTTGCCTCTTTAAAGGCGACGCCTTTTGCCATAAGGAAGCGTAGGCGTTTGCGCACGGGTCCGTCGAGTCGTGGTTCGCGTTTCTCGCCTTTTGCTAGTGGAGGAGATTCTAGGAGTTACCTCTATACCTTCGTTTGGTAAGAAGCAAAGCAAAACAACATGCGTTCTGTGCAGGACAGGCAACAACTTAACGGATAAAGATTGTTGCAGACACTTGCAGGAACTTGAAAGCTAATGTTTGGGTTATTTAATTTGACGAAAATTATCAAAGCTGCGATCTAGTTTAGGCAGCACAGATTACTTCTTTGCTGCCAGTCAGAATATGAATATATGAATAGGCATTACATTTACTGCCAATTGTCTACAAAAACTTTATAAACTGGCAGCGGAATATGGCTCTGTAAAGTATGTATACCTCGATTGCTGATCCGGGCTGATCTAACGGTGGACACGAAAGAAATGTGTACGCACCACATTTTGCGATATCATGGAACTGTTCAGGTGTCAGCCGCATTCCTACCCCGTACCGCACAGGCCAGCAAAGATAGGCCAGTTAGGGAATTAACCACCTTCTCCAACCAGGAGTAATTCCGTTGTGTGGGTAACTATACCTCCTCTATGGAGGACCAGAACAAATTAAAATTGTTAATGGAGGTTTAAACAGCAGAATATGTATGTCCTTACTGAGGTCTGTCCCCTCTAGTTTTTCCATAAAATGCCAATGTCTGAATATTCTCGAACTTGGACGTCGGACGACTCACAAGGACATCGATGATTACAAATTTATTGTATGCAGCCGAAGTTAAAAGTATATGGATTATATGTGAACTATAGACACTTCGCTCATAACTAATTAAAGTATATATTCATAATGCAACTCAATTTGAATCAAATGAATTAAATTTTATTTTAAATGCGAATATGGGATTGGTACATTAAACGCTGTTGAAGAACCAAGATCCCAGTCATGAGTCATGGGATATGGCTAGGGACTAATCGGGGATACATTATTTATTTTCCGAAATAATAAGGTTTGCAGGAGAGAGTAGTGTATACAATTACGTACTGATAGAGTGCAACTTAAAACTAATGTGTTATTTGTTCATTGTCCTTGCTACACACAAAGCTTTAGGTTGTAGAAGGTGACGCAGGAGGTGCCGCAGGGGAAGCAGCAACAACTGAATTAGCTGGAATGCTTAAAACAGGGGCATTGCTCGCGACCACTCCTGTTGCATTGTTGGGTTCAACAACAGGCGTCGCATTAGGTGGTGGTGTAGTATCTTAAATAAAGAAAGAAAATATATATGATAACGTATGTTCAGTATTTCATTATATATTTCGTTACCCATTGGTGTGGACGCCTGGCATTGGGGCTCTGCGGCCGCCTGTGTTAGAGTCGCAGGCGGTGCACCTGGGGGCGTGGCAAATGGAGCGCCGTTTGGCGGTCCACTGGGGGCGGCGTGCGGTGGCAAAGGTTGGTGCTGCGCCGCTGGCCCTGAGAGCGCCAGTGGCTGGTGTGGGTGCGGATGATGTGGTTGCGGTTGTGGTTGCTGTTGGTGTGCTTGTTGTTGCGTCTGCGGTGCCTGTGGCTGAGGCGGAGCTAGCGGTTGGGCTTGTTGGTGTTGTTGTTGCTGATGCGGTGGCAATATTATTGCACCTACAGCCACGCCCGCTTGTCCCTGTTGCTGCAGCTCTTGTTGCAAGCGATGATGCGCCTGCTGTCTAGCCCGGAACTCGGCAGCCTTCAACTGCTCCAGATGGAACTGCTGACGTTCTGTGATAAGCTGCTGACGCTGATATTCAAGCCCCTCGCGTTCGCGCTCCATGGTTGCCTCGAGCTCCTCGAAGTGACGCAGTTTAATCTCGAGCTTCTTCATTTGGGTTTCCACCAGCAGCGCCACCAACGACTTAATTTTCCGCTCCTCCAGTGCCGCCAAATGCTTGGCCTTAACAGCCGCCGAAGCCAAGGCAGCAGCAGCCGCAGTTTGCATATTGTTCTCACTAAAGGAGCCGTCCTTAGCAACCGACAGAGCGCCACTGTTCGCATCATTGCAGCCTTCCTTGTTCTCGCTGTCCCCGTTGGGATCCTCCGTCTTGATCTCAACGTCACTATTTGCGGCGCCAGGCTCTGTGAGTGAAGAGGTGGAAGCCGATTTTTTTGGGGTGTTGCTAGATTTATCATTTTTATTGGCTTTTTCGGATGGGTCTTTAGATTTCTTTTCTGTGTTATTAGGTATGGGCGTTGTTGTAGGTGTAGTTGAAGTTGTGGAACTTGAGTCTGTGTTTGTGTTGGGCTTATCCGATTTCGTTTTGTCTTTCGACTTTCCGTCATCTGGGATATTCGAGTGTGCAGAACAAACGCAATAACACAACAAAATACACCGAATATTTGCATCGTGTTCGCATAATTTTGTAAATAAAAGAAAAATCAATCAAAACATAAATTGTAGAAATTCAAAGGTTTTCCTCCATAGAATCCAACATTTTCTAATGGATTGCTTTTCATTTGAGTATTTGTATATTACCGTCTTTCTTAGCTTCCTTTGACTCCTCATCGTTGGCGGTCACTGCAGTGCTGCTGCTATTGGCCTCCTTAGCTTCCTCGTCCTCTTTATCGTTGCCTGTACCGGCAATTCCACTGTTGGCCAGACCAAAGTTCGGATTGAACTTGCCACCAGATGAGGCCTTTTCTACGTTCTTCATGTGGTTATCCATTATGGTTGCTGGTACCTCATCCTATATAATTTTTAATTATTGAGTTGAGATTGAGTTGAGTCAGTGTAATTAAATTCGCTATCCAATTCACCTTAATAGCAGCGAACTCCTCCATGGCAGCTTTGGCTGCAGCAGCAGCTACCCGCGGATCCACGACTGATGCTAAAAATGCCACAGTCGACATTATGGGATTACCAGATTTGCTGAATGGTATTGGCTGGCAGCCGAGTGGTCCAAGAAAGCCGCCATCGTCCTCCAGATAGGGGTCCTCGATGGGCAGACGCAAAAAGTGCAAAATGCATTCGTCCTGAGTACGTGTGCCCACATGTTCGCAAACTTTGTTCCAATCGTCCTTGTGCATCTCAAGACCCTCGAGTAGTAGCAGCGTCTCCTGGTCGGTCCACTCGCGCGACATGCTGGCCGCAGTGCGATTCCTCATTGCAGCTGGCTTTTTGGCATACTGATCGAGCTTTAAACCAAACTGAGTGACGCCAGACGACAAACCCCCGGTCCCGCCATTCTCAAGCGTGTCTGCCTTGATGCCCAAGCCCCCTGAAGTCTTATCACATTCAGCACTTCCATCCTTGCCCAATGGCTTTTTGTCGAGATCAAGCAATGTTTTGGCCGCTGATGGTTGCAGTGTCTTCTGCGGATTAATCGACTGCAAGCCGGATGGCGTGTCCGAGAGTATATGAAAGTGCGAGGTCGGCGGCGGTCCCATTGGGGTAGGTCGTAAGTCTGCATCGATCTGGTAATTGATCAGGCCCCACTGCTCCAAGAACGCGTGCACTCTCATTATAGCGCATACATCGCCAGCTAAGTTTCGGCGACACGCCGTACTGGTCAAATACTCTGTGGGATTCAACCTAAAAGCAAATATATTCAGATGCTGATTAAGCTTAAGCTATTGTTTAAATGTCGAGTTCACCTGTATGTGTCAATCATAAAATTCCGGTAAGCCATATAGATTTCTGGGGTTTTCGATTTATTCTTGCTGTTGAAAAACTCGGGCATTGCGCGCTTTTCAATGACATGAATAGAGTTGTAGTCAAACCAAGCCGAATACGAGGGCACAATTATATGGTGCGTCTGCTCGGTAACATTGTCCTCCATGTCCTCCTTAGCCGACGAAGAGTACTCCTGTGTGTTGCTGTTGTCGCTGGTCTTCCCCGTTTGCGAATTGTCCCCATCGCCAGTGGACAATGCCTGTGCAGCGCTGCCACCAGTCATTTCATCGTCCAAATCGGTCATAGTGCCACCTGACCAACATTAAAACCAGTAAGGACGGAAACCAAACAAACTTGTTCTGATTGCTGCATAGAAAAACCTAAATACCCAAAAATGGTATTTCTAGCTCTTATAGTTTGCAAGATTTTAGTGGCTGCTGTGTACAACATCCTTGCTGTTTCTTTTCCGTTGTTTTCTTTTCTTTTGATGGAGAATGCCATAGGCTGCGTACATGTTAAATCCCTAATCTGTAGCTTTCAAACTGTGGCTGTAGTGGCGCTTACATACATTTATAAAATATTTGGATGGGGCAGATTAGTCAAATATAATATAATATATATATATATATATATATTTTAGTTAAATATAATTTTATAAAACTTGTATGCCACGCGTCCTTCTGCCTGTTACATACATTCGCACAAAGCTATTAACCCTGTTTTTCTCATTTTTCAATAGGTACAGGGTATAAAAATTGTCTGTTAAATAACTTTGTTGTTTCCTGTCCGTATGTAATGTATTTCACACCATCGACGGATAATTCTATAGGCTACGTACATTCCAAATTTCAAGTATGTTACTCTAATAGTGTGGCTGCAGTGGCCCATACATACATTTAAAATAAAAATTGTCTTTCGCTTATCTTCGCTATTTCTAATTCAAATCATAGTTATATTTATGGCATCGGTGGAGAATGCCAAAGACTACGTACATGCCAAATAACAATTCTGTAGATTTATTATTGTGGCTGTGTATGTGTAGTTGTTTGATGATTCACGGAGGAAGGGGGCAATATCAAAAATCTGAAACAAACTCGTGCTTCTTATGATAATAGAGAACCTGCATATGGAGTCTCTTGCTCTTTTAGTTGCTGAGATCTAGATGTTCATACAGACAGACTGACATGGCCATGTCAACTCATATGATCATATATATATATATATATATATATTATACTTTGAAGGGTGTTACACACAATTCTCATTTGTACGACCTCAATAGACCCGATTGTACATATTTAAAGTAGAAGGTCTATATAGGAAACATGATTTTTTGTGAAATATGAGTGTACTTAATATAACGGAGTTGCTTACCTTTAATGGGTATCATGTCGTTGTCACCTCTTGATTTACCACCAGGTGCTGGGCTAGCTGTCGATTGGAGTGCCGAGTGCGATGTTTTGTGAACCTCCTGTATGTTTGGTTCGGCCGGTGGATCGTCCAGATCTCGAGTGAGGTCTTCTTCATCATCATCATTGCGTGATTTCTTATGAATAACTGCTGGAGATCGCTTCCGTTTGCCTGGTTTCGAGGTGGATGTGGAAGTGGTGGGTGACGGCGAGCGGCGCCGCTTTTGCTTGCCAGAAGCACTGGTGGTGGGCTTCTTTTTGTCGTCACTAAAGGACATGATGTCGTCTATGGACATACGCTGCTTGTGCGTCTTTTTCTTGCCCATTTCGTCCACTTCGTAGTCTTCCTCTGCCATCCACTCGTTGTACTGCTCCAGGTCTAAGATCCATGAGGCAGCAACTCGCCAACGTTCCGCAGGGGACTCCGGGTTTTCCGGAATATTATCCGGCAATTCGAAGCTATTCGGCGTCCACGAATCATAGGATTCGGGAAAGTAGTACCAATGAAGCATAACATAATTACTACGCTTAAAGATTGGTCGAGCGTATTCGTCCGGATGTGGATCAACCACCGGATAGACAATATGTGTGGCATCCTCCTCATCCGTTACAATCTCCACACGTCGATTATCAAGGATTTCCCGTAGCCGTGCTTCAAAATTCTTCTCAATCTCTGGCCTAATATAGATGTACGGAATCCGATAAAGATCTGCTTCGACAAGAGCTTGTTCTATCTCAATCAATAGCTGAATGTTGGGATCCTTGCGAGTTGGATTCTTGCCAATGGAAAAATCAAATTTCTTTCCGCGCTGCTCAGCGCGAAACCGAAACATGGTGGAAAATATAATGCAGAGACCGCCACCGTTTTTGAAATCCAAAAAACATCGCATCTGTGGATAAGATAGGAATTTATGCGTTTAAACTGTTGTTAATTAAGTCGTCTAAAACATAATTAAACATAAATACAAATTTAATATTGAAAAATCTCGCGGGCTATCGCCCGCAAGACATGACAGTCGGTCAAGCCCGACTGTCTTATACCCTGTACCAAAGATCAGCCTTGCTAGTACAGTATTCTATTAAAAATATATTTTGAATCTATTTCAATTTATATTCCGAATACCAACTTTCTATGTTGAATAAAAATATTTTATTTATATTATTTCGCCGCTCGAATCCGCTAACAATTAAAAAATATAATCGATACCCAGGGAACACCACTAGGAGGGCAATGGTATATCGGGATATTATTATATGTAGCATAGCCTACTACTACTTACATATACATCAAAATTCAATTTACAATAAAAAAAATCTTTAATTAATCATAATTCTTTTAATAATGGGCCGATTTAATTGAAATTTGCAGAATTGGTAGATATTAATCATCTCCACAGTTCGTAGAAGAAAGAATTTATTTAGATAGATTTATATGTCATAAATTGGTCAATGTATAATATTTATTGCCATTGCTCGCGGTAGAGGCGTGGCATCCAAAATTTGGAATAAACTTCTTCTGCGTATGGTACACACCTTTCAAAATTGACCAAAACGGCTGCTCTAGCTATTATAGTTGCTGAGATCGGAGCGTTTAAATTAATCAATGGCCATTGTTCGCGATAGGGGCGTGGTATTCAAAATTAGGAATAAACTTGTTCTGCGTATGGTATACACCTTTCTAAAATGACCAAAACGGCTGCTCTAGCTCTTTTAGTTGCTGAGATCGACGCGTTCATACAGACGGACAGACGGACAGACAGGGCTAAATCAACTCGGCTTGTCCTCCTGATCAAGAATATATATACTTTGTGGGGTCTACCACGCCTCCTTCTGCCTGTTACATACATTCTGACAAAGTTAATAACCCTGTATTTCCCATTTTTCAATGGGTACAGGGTATAAAAAGAAAAGAATTACAGTCAATATTTAAATATCGTGAAAATGTCATACATCTTAATACGAACAAAGTGCGCATCTGTAGTGCGCATCTCTAGCGTGTACATACGAAACATTTTGCACACCCAAAACACCCTGTAACCCTGCACACTTACCGGGATTCTGGTCGCCGGTGGATCGGCCGAATTTTTTCCCAATTTTGCCTCCACATATTGCAAGAAAAGAATAAGCAACTGAGCGAGCGACTCCTTTGTAATGGGCTCCGAACTGTGCGCCAAGTACTGCAACGAAGGGAATCAAAGTTTTGGTGTTGCCGATGCAACTTGCCCAAAGCGCCATTTTTATTTTCAGTTGCGGCGGCGACGCTGACGTTGAACTCACCTTTTTACAGTTTTTTTGTAGCCATTGTCGAATTGACTCGAAGCCCTGCAACGTCTCGGGCGACTGGAAAAAGTCAATGTTGGGACTTCCGTCCTTTTTGGGGCCTAATGTGTTCATTGTTTAAAGCTTTTTTTTAGTTTTTATTCGGTTTTGTGCACAGATTCACGAAGAAACTAATATCGAAAACTCAGTAACCACAATAGACGCACTTAATTGTGGTGGCCTGGTATCGATACCAGCTCGAAGTGCGTGCGTTGTTGTCGACGTACAGCAGTTATCGAACTAGTTCAAAAAAAAAAAAACTGCAGCACACCAACTGCAAGAAATGTTATTTTAACTATTGTACAAAGTGCAAATTGAATGGAGTGATATGTGTTCACCCAGACAAAAAACATAAACTATTACTATTACATAAAACTACTTATTATGTGCTCTTAAATTGACTGGTTCCGTTGCTCATACCTGTCTAACCAGGGCTGTCGCATAACCCTAATCATTTTTATTAGTCGATTTTGGTGAAATACATATACACACATACATAAGTCACAAAACATTAAGTACAAACTGCGAATACATTTTCAAAGCTATACTCTCGCTTACAAAATAAACCATTTATGGAATAATTATGCCAACTGAGACCACACCAACGGACTGGTGGCAACCCTGTTTGAATTTTATGGCATGCGCCATTCCAACACTGCACAGTATAAATGTGACTTGAGCGCCGCGAACATGGCTTTCCCTGCTGAAATTCACGTGCGAAAATCTCTGATCAAAGTTCGAGCCAAGTGTATTTGTGTCCGTGCCAAGCCGATTGTGAAGCTAAAACATCCACTTTTCCGCTGTGCTGAAACCACCGCCATGAAATCGCCTCCACGGAATCGCCGGCGCTAAAGTCTCTGTGTGTGTGTGTGTGTGCAGAAAATCGATGTACCTTGAGGTTACGCGTACGCCTGACTAAAAAGTTTTTGCAGCAGAACAGTGCCATAGACGAGCGAAGGCGAATTGCTCAGTTCGAAGGCTAATCAGCCTTGTTTTGTGCGTTTGTCTAGCGCTGGAAAGTGAACAGAAATGCAGCAATTAGCGGCAGCCTGCCTGTAGCCACTGCAGTAAACGTGGTCGCTAACTCGGTTATTGGTGTGCTGGAATGCGCTGATCTGGTAAAAACGCCTCTACAGCATCAGGGGAAACGCAAAGTTTGCCAAAGGTAAAGTGATTGTACATACATACATACACATGCATGCATATATATATATATATATGTGTGTGTGTGTGGGTATGGAGACACATACACATACAACCGACGAATGAGTAGGCTTGCAGCCCTGTTTTTCTTATCGTTATGCTCGCTGCACAGTTTTCGTTGGTTTTACGTTTAACGTAACGCAACGTAATGCGCCGCTCTTACATCGTTACGTTCATTGTGTGCGTTCAATTACGCTGTTTCTGATACGTCTTGCTGCGTCAGCGAACGCCCAAGGCGTCGATAAGGCACTTGCAAAGTTCTGATAAGCGCACTTTTGTATGTACAGGGTGCGCCATCTTGTATTTAATAATAATATAATAATATATGTATATAATAATAATAATAATATTCAGACCCTGCACTTCAGAAAAGTAAAGGGGTCTGTTAAGTTAGTGCAAATGAAAGATTACTGAATCGTGGTAGAACCCATAAAGTGTAGTCTATCGATCCCTTCCCACGTAAAAGTCGTAACCAACAAAATCAAATTTTACAGCACGTTTTTTTTCAGTTTATTTCAATATTGCTGAATGGATTTCATTGAAACTTGAAATATTGTCTATTTAAGCTGTTTTGTACACTGGTCGGCATGATTATTTTGACGAAAAATGGCATTTTTTCAATGGCGGGTATTTCAGATTCTAAGTGAAAACAGTTGGTTGTTTTAATTTTTCTAGATAGATATATTGTAGTTGTTTATAAAAATCACAATTTGAAATTTTCAAAACATTTTTTCTGTTTATTTTATTTTGTTAATCAAAAAATATTGCATTTCCAACGCGACACAAGTATTTTGACCAAAACATTTATATCAAATTTTAATGGGAAATTTTGATTTCTAATGCAATTTATGCCTAAAATTAATAAATTTTATATTCTTCTTTGCATTTAAGCTGTTTTGGAATAGATTTGGAACTCCATCGCCCAAGGATTTGACCAAATCCTTTGAAATCCTGTTCCATGCAGATTTTATCGAATATTTGGTCTAATTCTTTGTCCTTAGCAAATCCAAGAATTGGATTCGCTTTATAAGTGCCTTACGATATTAAAAACATTAAAATTTTGGAATTTTGGGTTGAAAAACTTAGTTTTTGAACGACAATTCTACTCAAAAACGCAAGAAAATTGTTATATTGGCTTGCAAGAATCGTCCTGGAGCCCTATCTGATGAAAAATGAATCCTGTTTCGATCAATATTTTAGCACAGGGATCTGCTCAGTCGTTTAGGAAGCTAAAACAAAGATTTTAATGCGTTCAAAACTAAGATTTCCACTGTAGTGACGGATGCAGCTACCCAGTATATGCCACTACTGCCTCCTGGGCTCATATATGGGCTTTCACGTCGAATCCAGTTGAATAACTTACAAATTTAGTTTTAAAACTGCTTGGTTAATAGGTAGTACTCAAAAAATTAGTGCATAAGCGAAATATTTTTGCAAGTGAGCCCAGGAGGCAGTAGTGGCATATACTGGGTATCTGCATCCGTCACTACTGTGGCAACCTTCGTGCCTAACAAGTTTTTAACGCATTAAAATATATGTTTTAGTTTCCTAAACGACTGAGCAGATCCATGTGCTAAAATATTGATCGAAACAGGATTCATTTTTCATCAGGATAGGGCTCCAGGACGATTCTTGCAAGCCAATATAACAATTTTCTTGCGTTTTTGAGTAGAATTGTCGTTCAAAAACTAAGTTTTTCAACCCAAAATTCCAAAATTTTAATGTTTTTAATATCGTAAGGCACTTATAAAGCGAATCCAATCCTTGGATTTGCTAAGGACAAAGAATTAGACCAAATATTCGATAAAATCTGCATGGAACAGGATTTCAAAGGATTTGGTCAAATCCTTGGGCGATGGAGTTCCAAATCTATTCCAAAACAGCTTAAATGCAAAGAAGAATATAAAATTTATTAATTTTAGGCATAAATTGCATTAGATATCAAAATTTCCCATTAAAATTTGATATAAATGTTTTGGTCAAAATACTTGTGTCGCGTTGGAAATGCAATATTTTTTGTTTAACAAAATAAAATAAACAGAAAAAATGTTTTGAAAATTTTCAAATTGTGATTTTTATAAACAACTACAATATATCTATCTAGAAAAATTAAAACAACCAACTGTTTTCACTTAGAATCTGAAATACCCGCCATTGAAAAAAATGTAATTTTTCGTCAAAATATACTTGCCGACCAGTGTATATTAAATATTATATTATAATATTGCTAGCCACTCTATGATTTTTGTCACTTACAATATTTCGGGCACTCGCCGTGCATTTTTAGCTGAAATATTTTGTCGTTAACGTTGCATAAATTTCAAACAATTGGAACATTATAATTGTAAATTCGAGTTGTTTAGTAAACGTTAATACAAAAAAAAGTTTCTAACAATATGGTATTTCAAAATAATGTTGAATTGCTTTATTTTTGAAAATGTAGCCTTATTTCTAGTTTTCAACTATAATTATAATGTAAATTAAATTGTTTTTTTTTTTTCATTTTTTCAAATTTTAGCAAAACTTATTTAAATGTAATAATTAAATGTTTTACTTTTCAAAATCAATACCCAATTGTTGTATTATTCAACTGTTTCATATAATTAACTTTATTTTTTTTAAATTATTAGTTATAGTCTATTGACTGTTTTTGAATTTTGATGGATTAAGTAATTGTTTTGGAATCCTGTTTTTTTTTTTTGCAATTGGTAGATGTATTCAATTTCATTTTCATCTCATTTCAAATCTGTGATGCCACGCCCCCTTTACGCCCAAAAATCAATAAAGCCCACATAACTTTGTATTTTTATACAGAAAATGTTTTATAACAAGCGTAACATTGAACATAGAACGTTGTTATGAATATTTATTTATTTATTTAAAGTCGACTAAGGCCAACCGACCAAGCGAAATTAAATTACAAATTAAAATTAAAAACAATGAAATTAAAATTTAAATTTAATTTAAAAATATAAGAAAAGAAAAGAAAATCTGGGAAAAAAATAAGATTAAAATATAAAATCAAATTAAAGAAAAAAGGAAATAAAGGTCCAGCATTCGCTGCATGGATATGGGAAAACCCAGAAAAACCCAATCATACCAAAATTAGTGGTTAGTTGTGTTAATCACTATTACCAAGCTACTATACAGTGTTATGTTGAGTTAGATAATTTAAAATAGCTAACTTAATAGAAGGAAACTGAGGTATCTATGTCGAATACACTACAAAGACGGTTGTAGTCAGTGCATAGTATTCGAAAGGGTTCATGCAAGGAATAGTTAGTAGAGCAAAAATTTAGAGCTAAAGGTGTGAAATAGCGAGTTGGTCGCTGAGGTACGGAGATATTAATTTTTCCTAACAAAGTAGGTGAGTCAATTTCCCCACGCAAAAGCTTTACCTTAAATACTACGCCCAACATGGTACGTCGGTTAGCTAATGAGGGAAGGTTAATTAAGAGCAGTCTACTTCTATAGGGAGGTAAATCAACGCCAGGAACCCAGTTAAATCCACGAAAAGCGAATAGAAGAAATTTCTTTTGTACGGATTCAATTCTATCCTGGTGTATCGAATACTGTGGCTACCAAACACAAGATCCTTACTCCAAAATAGGACGCACAAGAGGTGTATAAAGAAGTTTAGTGGTATAGGGGTCATCAAATTCTTTGGACCATCCTTTGATGAATCCAAGAACCCGAAGAGCCTTACTGATGGTGAGCACGATGTGTTTATCGAATTTAAGTTTAGGATCGAGAAGCAGTCCAAAATCATTTACTTCATGAATTCGAGAAAGAGGCATACTGTTCAGCATGTAATCGAAATGTTTGGGCTGGCCCCTACAAAATGTCATCACCTTACACTTCGAGCAGTTTAAGTAAAGCTGATTGGTCTTACACCAAGATAAAAAAGACTTCAAGTCTGCTTGTAATAATGATTGCGAGGTGTTGTCATCATACGTTAGGCACAGCTTAACATCGTCGGCATACATAAGTATGAAAGAGTGTGACAATACAAATGGAAGATCATTGATGAACAAGTTGAAAAGCAAAGGACCAAGGTGGCTACCTTGAGGAACACCAGTCGTTACATATACAGGTTTAGATACACTACTATTAAAAATAACTTTCTGAGTTCTATTGTTTAGATACTCAGAGATCCAGCATATAAGGTTAGTAGGGAATCCAATAAGATTTAGTTTTTTAAGTAGTAAAGAATGGTTAACAGAGTCAAAGGCCTTGCTGAAGTCGGTATAGATGACATCAGTTTGCATTTTTCTTTGGAATCCGCTTATCACAGCGGAAGTTAATTCTCATAGGTTAGTGGAAGTAGATCTACACTTCACAAAACCATGTTGGAAAGGTGAAATAATAGAGCTACATAAATGTTGTAGTTGAGGTGTAATTAAAATCTCAAATACTTTAGGAATGGCAGACAACTTGGAAACATCTGTATAATTTTTTACATAGGACTTGGAACCCTGTTTGTGAAGAGGAATTATAAAAGATTCCTCCCAAATACTGGGAAAAGCAGAATGATCAATGGATAAGGAGAATAAATTTTTTAAGGGATAACTTAAAGCGTCAGCACAGTACCTAAGTACACAAGCTGGCACTCCGTCAGGCCCTGGGGAGAAGACCGGTTTAATTTGATTAAGACCATCAAGTACCGAACTTTTCGTGATGATTGGCGCAAAGATGCAATTAGACCTTTGTTGATAGTATGGGTAAGGAATATCTAAATCGTTAGTAGACGAATACGTGGTTTGAAAAAATTTAGCAAACAGATCAGCAAACTAAAGAGGTCGCTTAGACCTGACTTTGGATACTACCGGAACGCAAGAATCAAAAAGAAAATTCAGGACATTATAAACCAGTAAGGACGGAGCTATAGTCGGACGCAACCGGCTGTAGGAGACCCTGTACTTTGTGATTTCTCCGCTGTTTCTTATCCGATCGTAATGTAATTCACAGCATCGATGGGAATTGTCATAGACTACTTACATGCCACATCCCAAATCTTCAGCTTTAAAACTGAAGCTTTAAAACTTCAAACTGTTGCTAAATTGGTTTTTCGGTTAGCGGAGCAATGAGAGGAGTTATCAAAAAACCCAAGCTAACTTGATCTTATGGTTGCATAGGAGAACATAAAAACCAAAAAATGGTATTTCTAGCTCTTATAGTTTTCTAGATCTAGGCGGCTTCTCAGTCTGCACTATTTTCGCGGTTTGTTTTCCGTTGGAAATGTAATTCACAGCATTGATGAATAATGCCTTAGGCTGCGTACATGCCAAATCCCAATTTTGTAGCTTTTAAACTGTGGCTGTTGTGGCACTTACATACATTAATACAAACATTGTTTGTTACATAACTTCTTCGCTATTTCTATTTTAAATCTAAAATAAAGTTATAAAGTTATTGGTGGAGAATACCATAGACTACGTTCATGCCAAATTACAAGTCTGTAGCGTTGTTATTGTGGCTGCTGTGGAGCTTTTAGTTTTTGAGATTTTTGAGGTAGGTGTAGTGTTTTGATAATTCGCGTAGGAAGAGGCTAAATATTAAACATCTAAAGCAAACTTGATCTGCGTAAGACATCGGACAACCTGAATTCCGAAAAGCGGCGACTCTAACTCTTAGTTGCTAAGATCTAGATGTTCATACGGACACCAGACAGACGGACAAACGGACATGGCTTTATCAACTCAGCTCGTCGTCCTGAGTCAGAATATATATACACTGACGAGCAAAACTGTAACACCATTGTGTTACTCTAACTTCAACTGTCTGTATCTTCTCTTCTGTTGAATGGATTTCGAAGATCTTAGTGTTGTTTTGTTTGTCAGTTAGTCTACTATATATTCTAAAAATTTGATGCCATTTGACAAGCTCGAAGAAATGTGCCAAGGCATAATGTAAAAAATTTGGACAGGGCAGATCAGTCGGACGGGACAGATCAGTCGGACGGGCCCGACTGTAGAATACCCTGTGCCTTTTATTTTATATAAAATTTTGTCAACTGTCACACTAAACGTATCAGCAGTAATTCCTCTTCCCTTTTTACGTGCGCCAGCTGCGCTGCTGCTGCTGGGCTGCGCTGCCAATTGCGTAGCTTATATCTACTATGTTTATTGACCGATTTCAATGCGCTTTTCTGGATAGTTAAATATAATAGAAGAGAGTATATATACCAAATAACAACCTTCTATGTTCAATATTACGCTTGTTTTTAAACTTTTAAGTTCAACTATTGTGTAGCTTATATCTCCTATGTTTACTAACCAAATTCAACGCACTTTTCCGGACGCTTGTTATTCAGCTTTTTATGTTAAAAAACACGAGGTTGTTTGGGTTTTATTGATTTTTGGGCGTAAAGGGGCGTGGCATCAAATTTTCAAAACAAACTTGATCTGCGTAAGATAACTACCTATCTATAGCAACCAAAACGGCATCTCTAGCTTTTGTAGTTGCTGAGATCGACGCGTTCATCCAAACAGACGGACAGACAGACAGACGGACATCGCTAAATCGACTCAGCTTGTCTCCCTGATCAAGAATATATATACTTTGTGGGGTCTGCCACGCCTCCTTCTGCCTGTTACATACATTCTGACAAAGTTATTAACCCTGTTTTTCCCATTTTTCAAATGGGCACAGGGTATAAAAATGTCAAATGTTACAGTTTTGATAATTGATAGAATAAAGTAAAAGAAGCAATATTTACAATTTTTATACCCTGTGCCCATTTGAAAAATGGGAAAAACAGGGTTAATAACTTTGTCAGAATGTATGTAACAGGCAGAAGGAGGCGTGGCAGAGCCCACAAACTATATATATTCTTGATCATTGGCATTTCCACAGAAAGGTCCACCGGGGCCAAAAAATTAAAATTTCTTAAAAATGATATTTTTAACATTTTTAACATTAAGAAATATTAAAATTTAACAGATTTGAAAATATCTATTATAATCTATTATAGTTTTCAAAAAATTCGAATGCAAAGTCGAGAAAACGCATTTTTTGTCATTTTGACGTTTTTTAGGGCATTTTTTTTTTGAAAACAGCTTCTCAAACAGAAGCATCATGCTCAGTCATTTGTTTTCAAAATCACTCCTGTTATGTAAAAATAAATAATTCCAATTATTTTTGTCAATTTAAAAACATTATAACCATTTGTTCCTTAAATACTTTCCAACAACAACAATAACAAAAACATACATAAAAATGGTCACGTGCCAAAAGTCACGTTACAATTTTTTTAAATTGAATTAAAAAAAAAAATGCAAGTCATCTTTGAAAAAAATCATAACCATTTTGAAGAGGCATCCATGCACAAGAGTTTAAAATTTGTTGCATTAAAATATTGCCACTGGATTCGCTAATATTGGCGATTGAATTGGTTGACCTCAACTGCCACTTCCATTTTCGTCCGGTGACAAATGACTTGAATTTTTCAATTTTCTTAAAAATGAAAAGTTACCCAAAATCAATCTTTCCACCAATAAAAGAGCTAATTAAATGATATATGTTAAGCCTTTAAAAAAAAAAAATCGCTTCCTTTTTACAGTTATTTTACTTTAAACGCGTACGAATGTAGCGTGCGCGACTGTGGAAATGCCCATATATTCTTGATCAGGGAGACAAGCTGAGTCGATTTAGCCCTGTCTGTCTGTCTGTCTGTCTGTCTGTCCGTCTGTCTGTATGAACGCTGAGATTTCCTAAACTATAAAAGCTAGAGAAGCCGTTTTGGTCTTGTTTGAAAGGTGTATACCATACGCAGATCAAGTTTATTTCAAATCTTGGATGTCACGCCCCCTTTACGCCCTAATCAATAAAAACCGAATAACAAGCGTAATAGTGAAAATAGAAGGTTGTTATGGAGAATATATATACTGTCTTATATTATATTTAACTATCCTGAAAAGCTCATTAAAATCGGTTAATAAACATAGGAGATATAAGCTACTCAATACTGCATGTATTGCTTCGCACGGGCCCTGCAGCCCAGCAAGTGTATGTGTGTATGTATAAACAGAAACACACATACATGTAGAATAGACGAATACCATATATGTATGTGTGCATGTACGCATGTAAACAACACCAATTGCAAGGTGCCAAAATAAGATTGCGCAAAAGAACAAAAGTCTGTGACGCGTGACGTCAGATAGCAAGCGACAAGTGTTCGAGCGCCACCTTCATCGCCATACCATGTGCCAAATTGAGTTTTAGCGGTAGCGTTGCCACCTCGTCAGATCATTTTAATCAATATAGATTAAATTATATTTAAAGAATTTTATTATATACTGAACGGGCGAGCGCGCAGCGCGAGCTGTGGTACAGGGTATAAGACAGTCGGGCTTGCCCGACTGTCAGGTCGAGCGCGCCAGAGCGCGCGAGATTTTTTTAAATGGATTCTTCCACAATTTTATCGGAAAAATGGGTCTTTTTGCGCAAAAATGCACTTTTTTAGAGAGCAACTGAACCAAAGCACGTCCTTTATGGCCAAAATATAAAGTCAAAACCCAAAGTTCTATTTATTATGTGAAAGACACTGTCTCCCGATGGGAATGCAATTAAAAAATTTTGAGTCCAAGTAAAATGGCAGCTAAGGAAGTTTGAGGTCCTACGTAGTGGTATTATGTGGTTGTGGGAAAGGACAAAGGACGAATGGTACACTAAATTAGGACAATTGTACACCCACATTATGTTAAATTGCTTAGATTTACTAAAAAAAAATGTGGACAGGGCAGATCAGTCGGACTGGCCCGACTGTAGAATACCCTGTACCCTATATTTTATATGTCATACAAAACGTATCAGCAATTCTTCTTCGTACTTCGTTATGTGTGCCAGCTTTAACGGCCGCGCTGCTAGAGGCGGCGAGTTGCCGTCTGCAATATTGTTTCGCTAATAACTTCTGTGTTTATTAACCGATTTCAATGCGCTTTTGAAGATAGTTAAATATAATGAAAGAGAGCATATATTCCAAATAACAACATTCTATGTTCAATATTACGCTTGTTATTCGGTTTTTCTCGATTAAGGCGTAAAAGGGGCGGGGCATCCAAAATTTGAACAAAGCCTCATCTGCGTATGATATAGACCTACCAACTACTGAAAACAGAATTTATGTAAATAGCTTAGTGTCTCTTAAATAGGCGAATGTATTTTATTTCATTCATTGTAGGCGGCAGGGGCGTGGCATCCAAGATTTGAAATAAACTTGATCTGCGTATGGTACACACCTTTCAAAAGAGACCAAAACGGCTTCTCTAGCATTTGTAGTTTAGAAAATCTCTCATACAGACAGACAGACAGATGGACAGACAGACAGACAGGGCTTAATCGACTTAGCTCGTCTCCCTGATAAAGAATACATATAGTTTGTGGGGTCTGCCACGCCTCCTTCTGCCTGTTACATACATTCGCACAAAGTTATTAACCCTGTATTTCCCATTTTTCAATGGGTACAGGGTATAATTAAAAGAAACTGTAGATACATTACACAAAATTTTAATAAAAAAATTGTTTTTTTAAATATAGCAAGGATGCAAAACTGTAACATTTGACATTTTTTACATTTTGCTTTGGCATGTTTCTGGCTTGTCAAATGGCATCAAATTTTTAGAATATATAGTAGACTAACTGACAAACAAAACAACGCTAAGATCTTTGAAATCCATTCAACAGAAGGGAAGAACAGACAATTGAAGTTAGAGTATCACAATGGTGTTACAATTTTGCTCTTTTGTGTACTTTGTGTGGTCTACCACGCTTCCTTCTGCCTGTTACACACAGCTGTCATTTGCACTAAATTAATAGACCCTTTTACTTTTTTAAAGTACAGGGTCTAAAAACATAATTTCATGTGCATATCGCTCGTTTACCAGAAGAGTGTCATAGCTAAAAAACGCGATTTTTGAGTTAATGATGCAGTAATGTTCGTTGGATATTAATCTATCTTGTGTCAAAATTTCATTATCCTATCTTCAATACACACAGCGTCAGAAGAGAATATGTCGCTCCACCTTGTATGAGATACACGACAATTGAAAACTTTAAACGCGTTTATCTCGAAACGCACTTTTTTGAGTTATGACACTTCTGATAAATGAGCGATATGTATGTACATACATATGTTCGTCCTCCATAATAATGCTTGTTTATTGGCTGTTTATAGTGAGTAATGCATCACGAAATGAATTATTCCGCTGCGTTTTCATAAGCCCTTTGTGGGTAGAAGAAGAGCCGCGTAATAGGCTGTTTACATTGAGCCCGAATCACGAAATAGAATATTCTGCCATAAGCCCTCTGTGGGTAGAAGAAGAGCCGAAAATTCTAAGATTCGACTATTATGCTGAAAGTGTGGCCGTATCTTGCCTAGTATTTCGATACAAATTTAGTATTTTCGATACAAAAAAGTGGCATATCGATAGCAAACAGCTGTTTATTACAGCTAATAAATTTTAAAACGCCCGCAAAAATAAAATGACTGAAATGAAAATAAGCGAAATGAATGATAAGAGCAAAAATATAAATGGGCCGATTCAATATTATTTCCAAATGAACCATTTTAATTGTTGTTACCCATTTGTATGCACTGTACCCATTAAAAATGGGTGAAAATTTATATTTTACTTTACAATTTGTGACTATACTGAAAAGCGCATTCAAATAAAAAAAGGTAATAATGTAGCAATATCGCAGTTTTTGTCTAGCTCGCTTTTAAAATGCACATAAATTTGCGCGTTTTCTTGTTTGTTTACGTTTGAAATGGCGCGTTTTCTTGTTTGTTTACGTTTGCGCTGGCCGAACAGCTGGTCGCTTGATTCGATTCTTGGTGTAAACACCCAAATCACGTTTGGAATATTCCGCTCTGTGTAAATAGCCTATAATCAAGATGCGACTATTATGCGGGAAGTGTGGCCGTTTCTTGCCTAGTATTTCGATACAATTTTGTATTTTCGATACAAAAAAGTGGCATATCAATAGCAAACAGCTGTTTATTACAGTTAATAAATTTTAAAACGCCTGCAAATATAAAATGACTGCAATAAAAATCTCGGGGGCGCTAGCCCGACTGTCTTATACCCTGTACCAAATATCAGCCTTGCTTGTACAGTATTCTATTTAAAATATATAGAATAATAATAATAAATACCAACTTTCTATGTTGAATAAAAATATTTTTTTATATTATTTCGCCGCTTGAATCAGCTAACGATTAATAAATATAATCGATACCCAGGGAACACCACGAGGAGGCCAATGATATATCGGGATATTATTATATGTAGCATAGCCTACTACTACGTACATATACATCAAAGTGAAAACCCGCATTCATTAAGATTAAACCACTAAGCACTCAATACATAGAGGCGTCAAACAGCCAAAAAAGTGGTTTTACAAAATGCGCCATTGTCAGTTCTCAATGATGAGTCATCGATTGCTATTTTGATTCTAATTTCAGTTTTGTGTTTCGATGCTGGGCATTGGCGCTCAGCGCACATTAAGAGTCGCGATGTTGATACCCTCTCTAATTTGCATATATTCCGCTGCCGCTAGAATTTAGCAATTGAATGAATAGGGTATCAACTTGCGACGTTCATTGACGTTAGGGCTTCATCAAAGTTGTTGTTGGGAATTTCGGTTTCGCTTGTGTGAAGAGTTGAGTAGTTCGATGTTGCTGTCTTTGTCGGCGGCTTTGCTTGCTGCAAAAAAGTTCCCACGGTTGTTTGTAGATTCTTGTAGGTGCGTGTGCAGCATATGCACCTGTGTGATCCTATTGTTTTTATACCCTGTGCCCATTGAAAAATGGGAAAACAGGGTTAATAACTTTGTCAGAATGTATGTAACAGGCAGAAGGAGGCGTGGCAGACCCCACAAACTATATATATTCTTGATCAGGGAGACGAGCTGAGTCGATATAGCCATGTCCGTCTGTCTGTCTGTCCGTTTGTATGAACGCGTCGATTTCGGAAACTACAAAATATAGAGATGCCGTTTTGGTTGCTATCGGTAGGTGTATTCAATACGCAGATCAAGTTTATTTCAAATCGTTGATGTCACGCCCCATTTACGCCCAAAAATCAATAAAACTCACATAACCTCGAATTTTTAACACAAAAAGTTGAATAACAAGCGTAATATTAAACATAGAAGGTTGTTATTTGGAACATAAGCTCTCTTGTATTATATTTAACTATCCTGGTAAATCGGTTGAGAAACACAGGAGATATAAGCTTCACAATAGTTGAATTTAAAAGTTCAGAAACAAGCGTAATATTAATCATAGAATGTTGTTATTGTTGAATATATATTCTCTTATATTATATTTAACTGTCCTGAAAAGCGCATTGAAATCGGTTAATAAACATAGGAGATATAAAACAGAAACACACATACATGGAGAATTGCCGAATACCATATATGTATGTATGTGTGCATGTACGCATGTAAACAACACCAATTGCATGGTGCCAAAATAAGATTGCGCAAAATAACAAAAGTCTGTGACGCGTGACGTCAGAGACCAAGCGACAAGTGTTCGAGCGCCACCTTCATCGCCATACCATGTGCCAAATTGAGTTTTGACGGTAGCGATGCCACCATGTCAGATCGTTTTAATCAATATAGATTAAATTATATTTAAAGAATTTTATTATATACTGAACGGGCGAGCGCGCAGCGCGAGCTGTGGTACAGGGTGGTCTGGCTTGCCCGACTGTCAGGTCGAGCGCGCCAGAGCGCGCGAGATTTTTTTTAAATTATATTTTAAATTTTATACATTTTGTTGTTTGGTAATGACATACCGGTTTCTTTATTGATTTTTGACGACTATTTTAATATAGTTAGCATTGTCCGATTTAAGTGATATATGTACCGTTGTTTTCGACGATTTTCTGCCATTTTGATGGTAACTTGTATATGCCTCTCCTAAAGAAGTCCTTGTCCCTACCTGCAAAAAACTCGGCGATTCGATTTTCACAATCCTCCCTTGAACTCAATTTTTGTCCATCGAAAAAATTTTGCATGGCCAAAAACAGATGGTAATCGCTTGGGGCAATGTCCGGAATGTAAGGTGGATGCATTAACACTTCCCAACCAAGCTCCCGTAGCTTGTGACGCGTCACCAAAGATGTATGGGGCCTGGCGTTGTCCTGATGGAACACAACGCCCTTACGATTCACCATGGCTGGCCGCTTCTGTTCAAGTGCAATCTTCAATCGTTCCAGTTGTTCACAGTAGAGGTCAGAATTGATGGTTTGGCCATAGGGCATCACTTCATAATGGATAATTCCTTTGATATCCCACCATACACTCAGCAACACCTTCCGAGCCGTCAGTCCTGACTTTGCCACCGTTTGAGACGACTCACCGTGCTTCGACCAGGATCTTTTACGCTTTATGTTGTCATATGTGATCCATTTTTCATTACCAGTGACTAACCGATCCAGAAATGAGTCGAGTTTATTACGGTGCAACAAAGATTCGCAGATTGATACACGGTCGAAAAGATTTTTTTGGGATAACTCATGAGGCACCCATACATCGAGCTTTTTTGTTAAATTTCTCGACTTTAAATGCCTATGGACGGTTTCCGTGCTTAGTTGCAGCTCCTCTGCGATGGTTCTAATAGTCACATGACGATCTCGATCCACTATTTCCATGATTTTATCCGTATTAACGGTCACTGGTCGTCCGGAAGGCTTGGGTGTTTCGGTATCAAAATTGCCACTTCGGAATCGCCTAAACCACTGTTCGGCAGTTTGAATCGAAAGTTTGTTATCTCCCTTAGGAGATTGCTGTCTTAACAGCAATAATCTGTCTGCGAGATTCCGCAGCAGTTTTTCCTTGTGCGAAATAAAATTTCAAAATTTCCCGAATTTCAGCGTTTGTGAACTCCATTTCAATCAATTGTAATTTTTTAACGTGGAAGCTCATGTAAACAAACTATATGTCATTTTAAAGGTGTTGCCAATACCTTTCAAACGACATACAGCATTGCCAGATACGATTATATTTGACTTCACAAGCGAAGCACGAAATTTGAATGTAAAAACCGGTATGTCATTACCAAACAACCTAATATATTATAAATAATAATTTTAAATTATGGATATCATACATTTTTATTTTTTGCAGCATCTTTAAATAACAAATTATAAATTATTCATACATATGTGATATCCAAAATTTGGAATAAACTTGTTCTACATATGGTATACACCTTTTAAAAATGACCAAAACGGCTGCTCTAGCTATTATAGTTGCTGAGATCGACGCGTTTATACAGACGGACAGACAGATAGACAGACAGGGCTAAATCAACTCGGCTCATCCCACAATGGTCCAGCCCGTAGGCCAAAAAAAAAAAAAAAACCAAAGTCCAAATTTTGACTTTCAATGTACCAATTCTTATTTATAATTAGACCCTTTACTTTAAAAAAGTAAAAAGGGTCTATTAACTTAGTGCAAAGAGGAAATGTGTGTAACACCCAGAAGGAGGCGTGGCAGACCCCACAAAGTATATATATTCTTGATCAGGACGACAAGACGAGTTGATATAGCCATGTCCGTCTGTCCGTCTGTCTGTCCGTCTGTATGAACACCTAGATCTCAGCAACTATAAGAGCTAGAGACACCATATTCGGGATTCAGGTTCCCCTATTCGGTAAGCAGCACGAGTTTGTTTTAGATTTTGGATACCTCCCCCCCCTTTCCCCGCAAAGCGCAAAAAGCTACTGCAGCCACAGCTTTAAAGTTATTGACTTGTAATTTGGTACGTGACTAGCTTATGACATTCTCTATTGACCCTGTGAATTTCGTTCCGAGCGGATAAGAAACAGCGAAAATATGGAACGGACAATTTGCCGCACTGGGCAGAGGGGGGGGTGGTGTGCCATGCATATGCGCGTTGTTTTGTGCGTGTGCCGCTGATTGTGTTTGTGAGTACATATAGACAAAGTAAAGGGTCTCCCACTGTCGGTTACGTCCGACTGTAGCCTCCGTCCCACTGATCTGCCCCGTCCATATATTTTTGGTCTAGCTATTTGAATTTATTCATCTTTTTGTTTTGCTCTGTCTGTCCGCTTCAAGAATAGCATCGAAAGACATAGCATGATATTCATTGTGTATTGCAGCGTAAGCAACGTGCAAGGGAAGCTCTCCGCAAAAAATTTGTTAAACATAATTAAAACAAGTATTTGTGCCATGGAAGTGATTAATATTTTAAAGCGCACTGCCACTGAGATGCAAAAGGGCGGTTTATGTGTTCTGCATATTACCGATATGGCTATATGGAGTGCAGATTTGGGGAATTGCAGCCAAATCAAATTACAAGCGTGTTCAAATATTGCAGAACCGTGTACTGCGACAAATTACTAACTGTCCCTGGTATGTGCGTGGTTCCACGTTACATAGAGATCTAAAAATCACCACAATTGAAGATCAGATTGGACGTCATACAAGTCGTTACAGTGACAGATTGTTGATCCACCGCAGCCGACTTGCCAGAGGGCTTTTACCTGCTCGCCCTTTAAGACGACTCAAACGTCTAGGATTTGCCAAAACCCTTGGTTAATCTATAACAATTAAGTCCTCATGCTTTGTGATATGGGGTTTGGCTACATTTCATATACATACATGTGTTGTTATAGTACATTCTATTGCTGTACTGATTCTATACTTATTAAAATACAAAAAAAAAAAAAAAAAAAAAAATTTTAAAGAAAGGTATTAACTTTCTTTTTACAATAAAAAGTATATGTAGTATTTGTTGTGTTTTGTGTAAATCATTGTTGTATTTAGTACATAATTGTGAACGTTCTTAGTTTGTCTTTTCTGTGTTTGGTTAGAGTTTTAGTTGTGATGGCACTCTTTGGCATTCACAAATCTTTTTGTATAATATTCTTAAGCATTTTAAGAATATAAGAAAGTTTAGTTCAAGTGCCGTAAGGTGCCGTGCGGCTTGCAAAATACAAAAAGGTAACCTAACCTCAATTTGAAAAAAAGCACGTGCTTCTGCTGTGTGTTGTTGTTTGTTGCCGTTTGTTGGCAAATAAATTAAAAAATTTATTTATTTTATGTTCGTTTTTGTTAATTACATTTATAATTTCTGTCATTATTATTTTAAGGCGAAATAGTTTCCTGGCGAAAACTCTTTTTACGCTGATTGTTCCTATGGCAGCTATAACCTATAGTATCCAGATTTTTTCTGAAGTTTCCTAGGTTATATACGAAAATGTCCAAAGTATTGTTGCATCAAAATAAAAAACAATAGTTTTTCATATAAAAACTGAATATCAGACCGATTGTTCATATGGCAGCTATATGATATAGTTGCCCGATCTGGCTGATTTTTACATATTATTTTAGGATAAATATAAAAAAATTTTGTGCAAAGTTTCAAGTCCCTACCTCAACTAGAAGTATTTTTGGCCGCTCTCCCCATACAAGCCGGACCACTGTGCATCCTCCTGATCATGAATATATATACTTTGTGGGGTCTACCACGCCTCCTTCTGCCTGCTACATACATTCTGACAAAGTTAATAACCCTGTATTTCTCATTATTCAATGGGTATAAAAATAAGCGAAATGAATGATAACAGCAAAAATATAAATGGACCGATGCAACATTATTTCCAAATGCACCATTTTAAATATTGTTACTGATTTGCATGTCCTGTAGCCATAATAAATTGGTGAAAATGTATATATTATATATATAAATGTTATATATACATACATTCAAAAAAGATAGTAGCACTATCACAGGTTTTTGAAAGGGTCTTTCTAGATGCACATAAATTTGCGTGTTTTCTTGTTTGTTTACCTTTTCAATGGCGGGTTTTCTTGTTTGTTTACGTTTTCGGTGGCCGAACAGCTGATCGCGTGATGCATCTTTGGTGTAAAGACTTGTATCACTTTTAGAATATTCTGCTCAGTGTAAAAACGCTATAAGCCACCGACTAGAGCTGCAAAACTATCGATGTTATCATCAATAGTATCGATGTTTTCAAAATGGTCCGATATATCGATGTTAAAATTTAAACATTGATATATCGGATGCTTCACTGCATGGTGACACTTCATGCTTTAATTAATAACAATGTTTTACATAAACAAAACCAGAATGGACGAAGCAGATTAGTCGAACGGGCCCGACTGTAAAATACCCTGTGGCTTTTGCTTTATGTACAATTTTGTAAAACTGTCACATTAAGCGCAGCAGCAGTATTTCTTCTTTCTTCAAAATTATTGCAAATTTGTTAATATTTGTAAATTCTCAACATTATCGGGCAATATAAAATAGAAGAAAACATATAATTTGCTACTATGCTATAATGTTCACAGACGCAAAGTTCAGTCGGACGAGTCCGAATGTAGAGTACCTCGTACCTTATATTTTAAATATAAATTATACGTTTTATTTTTAAAACAACGCTTGTTATTCTGATTTTATCAATTAGGGCGTAAATGGGGCATGGCATCAAAAATTTGAAAACAAACTTCATTTGCATAATATATAGACCTACCAACTCTGAAAACATAATTTATATAAAAAGATTTGTGTCTCTTAAATTGGTGAGTGTGTTCTAATTATGTTCATTGTGGGTGGAAGGGGCGTGTCAGCCAACATTTGAAATAAACTTGATCTGCGTATAATGTACAAAAATTACCAAAACGGCTTCTCTAGCTTTTACAGTTTAGGATATCTCAGCGTTCATACATTCTGACAAAGTTATTCCCCATGTTTTTTTTATTTTTTAATGGGTACAGGGTATAAAAAACTAAATTTATAGGAAAAGTTCTGATATTTTTATGCAGCGAAACATTTAAGAATTATAAAATATATTCTTTAAATGTGGAATATGTATTTAAAGCTAGAACAGGCTAAAATGAACTTGAGAATATGCTAAATTTAAGGCTATAAGCTAGATTGAAAATTTTGAAGCTTTTCCATTTCAAAATATGCTAAATCTAGCCTATAATAAGCTAAACTGGCAACACTGATGGGGACCAACCATCGAGTTTTCGACGCAATAACCGGACGGACGCTATAAGCGGCGTCGTTATAACCGGATTCTACTGTATATCCGGTGTTTATTAACCAATTTCAATACGCTTTTCAGGATAGTAAAATATTATAGAAGAGAGTTGATATTCCAAATATTCAAGAATATATATAGTTTGTGGGGTCTGTCACGCCTCGTACTGCCTGTTACATACATTCGCACAAAGTTATTAAACCTGTTTTTCTCATTTTTCAATGGGCTCAGGGTATAATTAATGATTACTTTTTAGACCCTGTACTTTAAAAAAGTAAAAGGGTCTATTAATTTAGTGCAACTGACAGATGTATGTAACAGGCAGAAGGAAGCGTGGTAGACCCCACAAAGTATATATATTCTGACTCAGGACGACGAGCTGAGTTGGTAAAGCCATGTCCGTCCGTCCGTCTGTCCGTCTGTCCGTATGAACACCTAGATCTCAGCAACTATAAGAGCTAAAGACACCAGCTTTCCGGATTTAGGTAGTCAGCTAATGCAAGCAGATCAAGTTTGTTTCAAACTTTTGATATCTCGCCTCCTTCATCCGCGAATCATCAAAAATCTACACATACCTCAAAAATCTCGAAAACTATAAACGCCACAGCAGCCACAATAATTGCGCTACAGACTTGTAATTTGGCATGTACGTAGTCTATGGTATTCTCCACCGATGCTAATAGTTTATTTATGATTTGAATTGAAAATAGCGAAGATATGAAAGAGACAATTTTTTTCAAAATGCATGTATGTGCCAGTGCAGCCACAATAATAAAGCTACAGACTTGTAATTTACCATGTACGTAGCCTATTGAATTATCCATCGATGTTGTGAATTACATTACAAACGGAGAAGAAACAGCGAAGTTATGCAGCAGTAAATTATTTTATAAATATTTGTAAGCGCCACTACAGCCACAGTTTAAAAGCTACAGACTTGGGATTTGGCATGTACGTAGCCTATGGCATTATCCATCAATGCTGTGAATTACATTACGAACAGAAAAGAAACAGCGAAGATAGATCAGACAAACAAGCCACCTAGATCTTGCAGACTATAAGAGCTATAAATACCATATTTTTGGTATTTAGGTTGTCCTATACAGCAATCAGACCAAGTTTGTTTCGGTTTTTTTATAACTCCGCTCATTTCTCCGGTAACCGAAAAACCAATTTAGGAACAGTTGGCTGTTTTAAAGCTACAGTTTAATAGCTAATGACTTAGGATGTGGCATGTACGTAGTCTATGACAATACCCATCGATGCTGTGAATAACATTACGATCGAATAAGAAACAGCGAAGAAAACAGAATGTACAGGGTCTCCTACAGTCGGTTGCGTCCGACTGTAGCTCCGTTCCTACTGGTTTTTATATAAGTAGTACAAAATTTTCGATGTTTTAACGATATATTGATGTTTTTTTTGGAAAACATCGAGGTTTTGAAACATCGAAGTCATAGAGTAACCAAGTCCAAGAGAGGAAGTCACGCCCACCAACCGAAATCACTGCGAGTTAAAGTCCAAGCCTTGGCATATCTGTTAGTAACAGACTGTTGTTCATAACATTGTGCTGTCTTAACAGACTTATGTTACGCAGCCTATGTTATTTTGGGTCTTTGTTTTGATCTTGTTATTTTCTACCTACTCGACGGCATACCACTGGCGTACGGGCTGTGCTTTGCTTTTTCATATTTCTGAGTTTTGAGTTTGTCTCTCTTTCGTTTGGAGAGTCGCAACGTCGATACTCTCTCAAATTGCTTTATATTTGGCTGCCGCTAGATATAAGGAAATTTTAAGGAAGGGCATTGAACAGCGAGTAATGAGAGCAAATAAATCGTTTTCGCTTTGCTTTCTGTGAGGCAAATTTGCAGCAGTGGCCTTTGGCTGCGTTTTTTCTACTTTTGCTTGTTGTATGGGAGTTCTCAAAGTTATTTGATTCGTTTATAAATGCATGCAATTTTTTTAATATAATTTTTTTGTATATTATTCATAATAAATTAAAAATAATAATTTTCATTTAATGCCTAAAAAATGTACATAAAATATAATTTATAAATTTTATATACGTCGATAATTGCACATACATCTAGTTGCATTTACAAAATAATTACATACAAATATTAAATATAATAATACAATAATTTTTTATGTAATATTTGGGTGTTTAATTATCGACAATATACTATGTATAAAACTTATAAATTATATTTTATATACATTTTTAAGTTTTAATTCAAAATTATTTAATTTTTTGTATAAATTAAATATTTTTTTTTATTGTATGTATGCTCTTTTAATTTATTTATTATACCATATTGTTATTGTACGATTGTACCAAAACCGAACGACTTCAGCAGCCGAGTGGACCACCTTGTATTATTGCATCATGCGTCGAACAGCAACAGTGTGATCAGACCTGTTGCCTTGAACATTCTTTGCTGCTCAAACACAACGTTCGATCAAACCCAATCATGTACGAAACAAGCAGAGGCACTCGAACAAAAAATTCGTTTCTAGCAGACTCGTCTACGAGCCATTCAGTTTTGCTGAATTTTTCGACACAAAAATCCGATTCAATGATCGGGCATGATCGAAAACCTCAGCGTTCATCCAATCAGACAGACATGTCTAAATCGACTAAGCTCTTGACCAGGGTCAAGAATATATACAGTTTGTGGGGTCTGTTACGCCTGCTTCTCTCTGTTTCAGACATTCTGACAAAGTTATTAACCCTGTTTTTCCCATTTTGGGTACAGGGTTTAAAAAGCAAATAAGATGCGACAAAATTTCATCTCTACTCAATGATTTTACCATTTGGCATAAGCTTTTGTAATGTTCTCTCGCTTTAAAACATTGTAACCTAGAATTAATTCTGTTTTACCATATCAATAAATACCTAAATTCTATTATGTTCTATATTAAACTACATATATGCAGCCATTTAGCAGACGTGAGACTAACTTAAGTTTTTCTCATTTTTTTTTACAGATTAGATTATATAGAGATTCGAAAATCCCATAACTCAGTTCAGAAGAATGACATCGCGGTAAGTAAATAGAATTGAAAATAATGGAATTAGCTATTAAAGTGTACCATTTTTGATCTATTTTTAAAGACTCGATCGCCTGTTTATATTACTGGAGAATGGATCGACAGCTGCTACACGACATGCGGCAGCTAAGCAAATTGGTGAGGTCCAGAAATTGTATCCACATGAACTGCACGCCCTGCTAAATCGTCTTGTGGGTTATTTACACAACACGTCGTGGGAGACGCGAATTGCTGCAGCCCAATCGGTTGAGGCAATTCTTAAACAAGTGCCACCTTGGCAGCCAGAACTGCATTTGTTGGGAGGCATTTATCAGAAAAATGAGCATTTAATCAGCGATATCGCTGAAGATGATAGCTGCCAATCGACTGTCTCATCGTCCTTAACAACAGGGCGGTGTAGTGATCGACTGCTTAGCTTCGATGAGTTTGATCTGCAACAGATTCTGCAGAGGGGTGCGCGTCTTATTGGATCTGAAGGCAACGAATTTGATATGCAAGAAGATCAGTCAGCTAGTGGATGCAGTGCTGCAGTGGAAAAGAATCCAGCTGCAACTTTAACTCGTCAACGAGCACTGCTTAATGAAAAATTGGGACTCACGAATGCTGCTAAGTTGGGTGTTAATCTTACTGATATGATCACTGATGAGGATATAACTGTAGCGCGCAGTGGCGCCGATACCAACATTAATGCTGAAAAACTGCCAGTGGAGCACATACTAAACATGAAGTCATTAAATCCTGCAATCGAGCAGAAGCTTAGCTGCCGTGAAATCAATCGAGCGAAGCGCAAAGCGCGGCAAGGCAATTCTTCTAGCGTATCCCCACCCACCTGTAGTCGGAGCAACTCAACAGCTACCATCAGTGGCTGTAGCAGCAGCTGCAACAACAAAAACACTAATGGAGCAAACACCAATGATGAACCAGAAAAGAAAAAACTGAAGGCAAACGACAAACACGAAGTCTTTTACAGTCTGAATGGTGCGTGAGTGGGCTGTGAGTCTGATATAATTACACTGTTATACAAGGGTGAGTATCCTGGAAATGAACAATTATTTCTAAAGCTATTGTTGATGTTGATACGAAAATCATAATGCAAATTTAATCATAGTTTCCGATTAGGAAAAAAACTATTAAATTTTGGTGAGTTTTGAGGTTTTGTACAAAATTTTAAGCCATGGCAACTTGCCAAAGAAGTCGGACTAAAAAAAGCGCTATAAAAAATCTATGTAACCGAACTTTTCATGGTATCAGTTAATAAATTGCACCATAAAAAAATATGAAACTTATAAAAAAACATGTTTTCTTACCGAGGCCGAGTACTTATCAGCCCACCCTCGAAAATTGGTTTAAAGGTTAGCAGAGAAATGAGAGAAGTTATCAAAAAACCCAAACAAAATTCATATGATTGGTGCATACCAAAAACGGTATTTGTAGCTCTTATAATTTGTAAGATCTGGTTGGCTGCTTTGTCTGCTTCATATTCGCCGTTTCTCTTCTGTTCGTAATGTTATCCCGAATATGGTGTCTCTAGCTCGCATAGTTGCTGAGATCTAGGTGTTCATACAGACAGACAGACAGACAGACGGACAGACAGACAGACGGACAGACAGACAGACAGACGGACATAGCTATATCGACTAGGCTTGTCGTCCTGATTAAGAATATATATACTTTGTGGGGTCTGCCACTCCTCCTTTTGGGTGTTGCACACATTTCCTCTTTGCACTAAGTTAATAGACCCTTTTGTACTTTTTCAAAGTACAGGGTCGGACGGACATGGCTATATCGACTCGGCTTGTCGTCCTGATTAAGAATATATATACTTTATGGGGCGTGGCATGCCTTCTTCTGGGTGTTACACACATTTCCTCTTTGCACTAAGTTAATACACCCTTTTTACTTTTTTAAAGTAAAGGGTCTAAAAAATTAAAATATAACAAAACATTTTAAAAAATAAAAGTATTAAAAAAACAATAAAAAAAATTGTAAAAACATGCCACTCCTCCTTTTGGGTGTTACACACATTTCCTCTTTGCACTAAGTTAATAGACCCTTTTGTACTTTTTCAAAGTACAGGGTCGGACGGACCTGGATATATCGACTCGGCTTGTCGTCCTGATTAAGAATATATATACTTTATGGGGCGTGGCACGCCTTCTTCTGGGTGTTACACACATTTCCTCTTTGCACTAAGTTAATAGACCCTTTTTACTTTTTTAAAGTAAAGGGTCTAAAAAATTAAAATATAACAAAACATTTTAAAAAATAAAAGTATTAAAAAAACAATAAAACAAATTGTGAAAACATTTTATAAACCTAATAATATTTTGATTTTTCTTACAAGTTATTATTTAAATGCCGCTAGCGAGGCCAAATTGCCCACTGTGGAGTGACGACGCTGAGTCGGGAGAGTAGGCAGAAATGAGTGGAATGAGAAAACATAGGCAAACTATTGTTGTAATTTGCTTTGAGAGCGATCACACATACGGGCTGGCTCTCCCCATAAGCAAGAGCAATAGCCCTATCTAAAGAGCAGCGAGAGCAATGGCTCGGGCACCTCTGCTTTAAAATTTAAGCTTTAAAACTGCAAACTGTTGCTAAATTGGTTTTTAGTTTAGCAGAGGAATGAAAAGGGTTATTAAAAAACTCAAACTTGATCTGATTGCTGCATAGGAGAACTTAAATATAAACAAATTGTATTTCTAGCTCTTATAGTCTGCAAGATCTAGGTGGCTGCTCTGTCTGCCCCATCTTCGCTGTTTCTTTTCCTTTCGTAATGTAATTAACAGCATTAATAGTGGCTGTGGCTGTAGTGGTGCTCACATACATTTATAAAAATTTGGACGGGGCAGATCAGTCGGACGGGCCCGACTGTAGAATACCCTGTGTTATATACAATTTTATAAAACTGTCACACTAAGCGTATCAGCAGTACTTCTTCTTCTTCTTCCCTTTTTACGTGCGCCAGCTGCGCTGCAAATTGCGTAGCTTATATCTACTTTATTTATTAACCGATTTCAATGCGCGCGAATAGTTAAATATGATAAAAGAGAGTGTATCTACCAAATAACAACATTTTATGTTTAATATTACGCTTGTTTTTAAACTTCTAAGTTCAAGTATTTGTTAGGTTATATCTCAAGTGTTTCCTAACCGATTTGAATTTCAGGATAGTTAAATATAATACAAGAGAGCTTATTTTCCGAATAACAACATTCTATGTTTAATATTACGTTTGTTATTTAACATTTTATGTTAAAAAATACGAGGTTGTGTGTTTTATTGATTTTTGGGCGTAAAGGGAGCGTGGCATCCAAGATTTAAAATAAACTTGATCTGCGTATGGTATTTTTTTTAATTTTTTAATTCTGGGCGTTGACATACTACCGGCAGCATGTTCAAGTGGTCCAGCGACACCAAGCATGTGCTTGTTAACGCGCGAACCCAAGCCAATACGCAGCCCACCACCCGCCCATCCGACCGAGGGGCGCACCGCGCATCGAGCGGAAAAAAAAAATACGATAGATCGCGGAATAAAGCTACAAACAATATACAAATTAAAACAAAACTAAGTATTATCTACGAGAAAGGTGTTGCAGAAGCGTCCATCTTAGTAGAGGCACAGAGGTGGCACTAGAAATAGTGTTAAAAAGGCTATTGTACTCACTACAAAGAACTCTAAATGGGTTATGAATAGAATAATTAGTACTACAGCGAGAAAGAGATAAGGGAATAAAGTTTCTAGTATTTCTAACCGGAACAGTAAATCTAATTTGGGATATCAACTCTGGAGAGTCGACATCACCATTAATTAACTTGTGCATAAACATGACACCAAGCATTGTTCTACGGTCAGAAAGAGAAGGCAGATTAATTAACAAAAGTCTACTTCGATACGGAGGAAGGCGAGTGTTAGTATCCCAATTAAGATTATGCAATGCAAAAAGAAGAAACTGTTTCTGCACCGATTCAATTCTATCCTGATGGACTTTGTACTG